>CP045907.1:330069-348456 GCA_013387185.1 Caligus rogercresseyi | reverse complement strand
GGATCTCTAAGTGCTTTTTAATTGCAAAAGAGCAAAATAATAATGATGGGGTCTCTATTGAGGGAGTAGGAAAGAACAAACGCTAAAAAAATACTCATTGACGTATTATTGTTCATATATATCTCAGGACTATGTTAACCCAGTGGCGTAGCTTAAACTTCTTCCCTCTCCCGTCTCTGAGTGCTCTTTTAATATGCAAAATGAGCTACGAGAGAGGAAACAATGATTAGAGATAGAAAATCAGGCGGTGAAAGGAGAATGTTTGATTGGAATGTTGTGGGGATCGGCGGAGGTACACACTCTCTGAGTGTATATATGCCTCTAGTTTACCTCCGCCGAAGGAGGTATTGTTTTCAGCTGGTGTTGGTTTGTTGGTTTGTCAGCAGGATAACTCAAAAAGTACGGAGCAGATTCGGATTCAGTTTTGTGGAGTGGGGTGAAAATGCAAAAGGAACAAGTGATTAAATTTTGGCATCTCTGAGTGCAGAATTAAGGCGCCAATGAGCTAAATACTAATAAATTTTTCAAGTTAGCCTACTCTGCCATAGATGGTCGCTGTGCAGGAAATTGGGTGCCGGGAGCGTCTTCCTCTCGGACTTTCCGTCTAAGGACCCCTTGACGGCGGAGGTTTGCCTCTCTGAGTGTATATATGCTCTAGTTATATTTGTAAACTAGTCTAAAATAAAGAAAAACAGTACAAATCAATAAAACAGAAACAAACTAGAGGCATATATACACTCAGAGAGTGCAAACCTCCGCCGTCATGAGCCTTCCGAGGCGGATTTTTCACGAACTGGGGAGGCGTAGAGAGACTGGGGAGGGTTCCCCTAGACGGAATTCCGAGAGGAAGACGCTCCCGCACCCAATTTCACTGCACAGCGACATCTATGGCCGAGTAGGCTAACTTGAAAAATTTATTAGTATTTAGCTCATTTGCGCCTTAATTCTGCACTCAGAGATGCCAAAATTTAATCACTTGTTTCTTTTGGCATTTTCCCCCACTCCACAAAACTCATCCGAATCTGTTCAGTACTTTTTGATTATCCTGCTGACAAACACAACAACCAACACCAGTGAAAACACTACCTCCTTCGGCGGAGGTAACAGAGGCATATCCACTCAGAGAGTGTGTACCTCCGCCGATCCCCACAACATTCCCAATCAAACATTCTCCCTTTCACACGCCTATTTTCTATCTCTATCATTGTTTCCTCTCTCTTAGCTCATTTTGCATAGTAAAATAGCACTCAGAGACGGGAAGAGGAAGAAGTTTAAGCACTTCACTGGGTTAACATAGTCCTGAGATAATTATGAACAATATACGTCAATGAGTATTTTTTTAGCGTTGTTTCTTTCCTACTCCCTCAATAGAGCCCCAGTTCATTTTATTTTTTGCTCTTTTGCATATTAAAAACACTTAGAGATCCAAAATTAATCACTTGTCCTTTTGGCATTACAACACTCCACAAAGTTTCATTTGAATCCGTTCAGTTTTTGAGTAATCCTTCTGACAAACAAACCACAAACACCAGTGAAAACAATACCTCCTTCGGCAGTGAAAACAATACCTCCTTCGGCGGAGGTAATAAAATAAATGTAGCATAGATTATCTGAGGACGCTGCGTCCAATGGCTCTAGCTGCAGTCCTGGTAGTGTAAAGAGTCGTGGCCGACCTCCAAGCCTTAAACATGTTCCACACCAATATTGCGTGGCATGCAAAGGTACCGTTTATCTTCCGAGTGGATACGCCACTGGAGTGGTGGACCTCATGGCCTCCTCGGGATGGGGAAGACGAAGTCATCAACCGGGATCCTGGCACCGCCGCCACCGTCGTTGGAGTAGAAGCATTTTCCGTCTCCAGGGCCACTGCCTTGGCAGCCACCTCGTTGAGATTTCTTCTTTGAAACATTGGTTTCCTTACACCAACCCCCTAAACTCAATGTTCTCGATTAAATGCATTAACCTACACTTTTGGGAATTCGATCACAGAGTCTCAGATCTAACAACTTTGTTAGCCGACTTCTACGTCTCTTCGGATCAGAAACTAACATGGACCAGCCTTTTTCCCCCATATTTATACCTTTTTTTGGTTGGTGAATCTTGGCTGATTAATATTGTTGGAGTGGTTTCTTATTGCCTTCAGGTGCTACATATATCATTCTATTCGATTGAGGTCCCTGTATACAATGTCTTATAGGAGGACAATATAGACAAAAACATCTACTCATAACTAACTAAGCTCTAAGTAGATTTCACATAATATATCAACAGATGCTTTAAACATCATATCAAACACAACGATATTTTTAATAACAAGAGATAAAAAGCAATCTACAAATATTTGAAATTGCTAAATATAGTCTTATTTTTCTAAAGACTTATCAAATAATTTCAGACAAATGAACATTTATTGATTGTACAAGAATAGATTTGTCTGTTGATTTTGTAAATAATAAGTTAATAGATCCTTCATTCAATCACGCAACCTTCACTAATCATTAAAATATACCTAATTTATGATATGGAATCAATTTGTTTTTGTCGTGTGATGAGCTCCTGGCAATTTTTTCATGCAATTATACTCTAAGACGATATATCTTAATGTATATTGCACATAATCTCTTAAGATGTTTCATGTAAAACTATGTTTTTGTTCCATTATTCAAACAGGGACACAAATTTAGCGACTATTTATGATCTAAATGTATCCTAGGAATTATTTTATTGAAGACTTAAAGTTACTAGCAAAAAAGAAGATAATGTTTTCTATAGACTTTTCCAATTATTGCGTCGTTTTCTTTTTCTCTTCATTTTCTCATGGTCCATACCAAAGGAACTAAAGCCTATTTTCATCTACTTTTATGGTTGCCAAGGCGACTTTTATGATCATGAAAGTAATGTCAGGGTGGAGAACATGAGCACTGTATTAATGAGATTGTGAAGCCGCCTGTGGGTCTCAAAGAGCCTTATAAGAGGCCTCTTTTTCAAATACAAGCAAACATGCTCTAAGGCAGACGGCAATGGCATACCACCATACCACGGCCTTTATGACATTCCTAACCACAAAATATTTGCAGCAAAGTCAAGAATGGAAAAAAAAATCATAGTCATTCCACTTTATTACTTTGAAATTTTGTCTATGAAGGGATTTTCAAATATATATATATATATATCTCGTAGATTGTATTGAAACTCTAGTTTGAATGCTTTTAAGGAGATGAAATCACATCTGCTTAAAGCTTAAGTAAAGATATAAAATACTTGTCAAGCTACAAGGCTTGAGATAAGGTAACCTGAGATTGAGAAAGTATGGAGGAAGGAAAACGTGGAATATATTTTTGGACTGTATTATTTATTTGCATTTGTCTTTCTTGTATTTATACAAATTCAATAAAGTAGTATTAAGTAAAAAGAATAAATTTTCTGCATAAATGAAGATAATTTGCGAAACAGGCACTAGTCCCTAGATAGGTCATTTCCTTACAGAAACCTTTTTTTTTAAAGTTTCGAGTGGGTGTCTACATTCTAGGACCCAAATCAGCACAGACATAGAAAACTACATATATATTTTTTACATATTCCATGCCTTCAACCACGATAGATTTAATAGTATCCATTTTATCAATACTGCAATGTTTTGATACCACATATGATGAAAATTCTGACTAGAAAATTAAATAGAAGGAAAAGTTAGGTCATACTAATCAAGATTTCAGAGGGAAAAAGTGTCAAAAATGTTTTTTAATGATTCAATTACACTCTTCTGGCATTATTAATTGATTAGTGAAAATATTTTCTTGATTACAAATATTATTATTCATCAAACAAAGCATCTTTTAAGCTGATGAGCTTCACTATTCCAATATAATCCATTAATTGAGCGTATTATAATTTGAATTTTTCATGAGCTAAATATTTTTTACTACATATGTACACCTAACGAATGTCAACAGGGGCATTTGTATATGCTTTGGTGAAAACCTAGATGCGTAATGAAATGGTAAATTGAATATACATCTGTATTTATAAAAATAAAACAGTTTGTTTGAATATATAATTAAATGATGAAGACTAAACAGTTTGATAAAGAAATTGATATAAAGCAACTTACAATATGTAATTTTATATTAAGTTAAAATGATTTTTCTTCTAAAATTAATAAAAGAGTAGAATAAAAGATAACCACTTATTAATTATAATATTGAGAGTTAGTTAGAGACCGCAATGCACACTATATTTAATAGTTACTGTCTAAATCAGGGATGAACGAACTTTTTGACTTGCGGGCCTAAATGTCAGCGCGTCATCTATTGGTGAAACGTGGTATTGTATGGAAAAGACGTAATCAAAGATTTGTGAAGCATTATTATACTATTTACTGGACAAGCTCGGCGGGTGGGATTAAATTGTCTAACTGGCCGTATACGGCCCAATGGCCTTAGTTTGCCTATGTCTGGTCTAGATTGCATAAATTGGAGCGAAATATTAAAACTAATTATTCTTAATGAAATACAGTATTTTTTTTCACAAAGCTCGACCTTAGATTATACTATGGATAAATTGAAGATCATTTATCATCCCAAATTTTATTTATTATTGCAATGTCTAAATGTATTCAAAACTAATGAAAGTCAGCTGGGGTATGTTTTCATAGGAATGAAACCCCACCTGCAACGAAACGAAACATATAATCAAGTTTTTGTTTATTTATAACTTAGTGATATATAATTTTATTATAAAGGAAAATATACTTAAATAAGCATTATAAAAAAATAATTCTTGTTGCAAAGTATTTGGAACGTAATGAACGTCAGTGGATATAATAACTTTTGGAAGAAAAATACGTTTTATTTGAATTGTTCTTTGATATATCATAGATTATATTAACATTTTTCGAGTCGTTGGATATATGAAAATATATATTTTTTTAAAGGCTGAAATACTTGTCGGTTTTTTATTTCAAAATGGATGACTATGTAAATGAGCAGAGATATGCCAAAATAAAGGAACAAAACAAAAACTTTCATAAAAAACCCACCACCACCAACAAATACTTGAAAGCATTCCTATGTTAAATAAGCCAAACATGCCTTGTTAGACTTCAAAAAATTAACAAAACTGAAGCTGATAAGGCATCACAGTACCATGGCTGCTACCAATATAAGGCAACTACCTTGATTATTATTATGCATGTGTTCATTTGGAAGATAAGATTAATGACAGAGGAGCTCTAGCGGAGCTTCAGGTACTCCATATTCAAGACCTACTTGCTGAATTGAATTAATCAAGGCATTTAAAGACTGATGGATGGGCAACTAATGAAACAGGATTTGTACAGGATGCATGGAGGTATTGCCGAGGAGTAATAAAGTATTATTGTCAACAAAGACATGCTTGATATGAAATAATGATATTTATGTCTATCTAAATATTATACGTGGCTTTGAATGCATACTTTTATTATTATAGGACGGCAAGGCGCAGTTTTTTATACATACATATATATTCTTTTTTGAGTAAATGATGAAGATCTTAAGGCCTTTCTCCCGTTATATATATATATTTGCATTTGACTAATCTTAAATACATATACTTAATATGCAAAAGAAAATATGGGCGTTAGTGTCAAAAGTAGGACTACTTAGAGCCAATTATAGATAAGCCTTAAATTGCAATGGAATAGACTTTTGACTATTTGATTCATCAAGGAGATGGGGAACGCCCACTTGATTCTAATTACGTCAAGGGTTTTCTACGTACATAACAAGAATACCTAATAGACCCAGATAATATACAAAGGCTGTTAATAATTATTTTTCTTAAAGTAAGGTCTTAACTTTGTACGCTGTACAGCTTATTAGAACACAAATGAGTGAAAAATAAACTCAACAGATAATGTTCCATGAAACAAAACTATATCATGTCATTTTTGATATCGTGCAATGTTTTAAAAGTAACATTTATAACGCATGAAATATATATTTACCAATAAGGATAACAATATGGCATTTCACACAAAATCACTTATAATCATATTTTTTCGTTTGGTAAATCATTTCTTACGTTAAAGTGAAGATCCATTTATAATATATACCTATTATAAGTAAATAACTCAATATTCATTAATTCAATGGATACGATCAATTGCTTAATTATATTAAAATTAATATGTGATATTATAGGGGTTAGTTTAAATGACTTTGTACGGGGAGAACAAATACTTGGTGTTATTAATTATAATATTCTTACAAATGAGTGAGTGTTTGTTCCCACCTCATCCGCCACTAGTTAGCGAAAACTTTTTCATAGCTATTGTTATTATTATATATTTTTCTTTCTTTTAACAATATATAATGTTTGAGAAACTAGGTCCAAGTTCGTTATACTTATACTTTTAATGGAAAGACTACAATAATATAATATGACTCATTAAAAAAATAAGAAGGATTATTGGTACCATGACCAACGTATCTTACAAGATGCACTAAAAAGTGTTTAATTAGAAATTGGAAAAAGGGGACACAGGGATTAGAAGTGAAGGGGGACTTATTGGTCTTATATATATATATATATATATATATATATATATATATATATATATATATATATATATATATATATATATATATATATATATATATATATATATATGTATGTGTGTGTGTGTGTGTGTGTGTGTACAGGGTCCCCGCGCTAAATTTGACACTTTCGAAAAATAAAAAACATACCTGGATAGAATCTTTAATTCTTTATTACATCAAAAAATTCCAAAAGTAGTTGTCTGTATTGGTGTTGGCTTGGATTCTACTCGAATTACGCGCCCCTAACCTCGACGACCGTCTTCAGCCGGGACTGGAACCTGGAGCATGCGCACCTGACCTGGTCCCTCGGCAACTTCTTGAAGCAGAGCTTGATGCGGGCCTTCAACTCGGCCATGGTGTTGCAAGCAGTTCGGTTGGTATCCCTCTCAACCGCGCCCCATGGGTAGAAGTCGCACGGGTTGCAGTCGGGGGAGTTGGGCAGCCAGATGTTCGGGCTCGTGTAGTCGTCCAGGTTCTCGGACAGCCACTTCTGGGTTTGCGCGAGGTGTGGCAGGGCGCCGAGTCTTGCTGGAACACGTAGGGCCTCTCAGCGGCAACCTTCTTTATCCAGGGGGCCACCACATCCCTCATGAGTGCCACATACCCCTCCGAGTCCAGTCTCAGGCCCTTGGGGAAGAAGTGAGGCGGCATGACGTCACCGAACACAATCACGGCGGCTGGGAACTTGGTCTGGGCGACAATGGGCACCTCGTGGGGGTTCCTAACACAACACCTGTTATTCTGGCTGTTGTGTTTCTGGTCCTGCGTGAAGTTCTTCTCGTCGGAAAAGAACCAGAGAGTCTCGTTGTGGACAGGGTGCTTCAACTTGTTCAGGAGCTTCAGGGCCTTGTTAAACCGGTTCTCCTGGGCCTTCTCGGTCAAAATCTGGCCTTTGCAGCGCTTGTAGAAGTGGTAACGGAGGTCCTCGTTGATACACACCCTAACTGTGGTGTTCCCGACCCCCAACTCCTCCGCCAGCTTGGTGCAGGACTTGCTGGGGTCCTCCTGCACCTTCTTCTGGAGCTTCTCCACGAATTCCGGGGTCCTAAGGAAGTCAGAACGTCTTTTCCCCTTTTTTCTCTCCACCACCTTCTCGTAGTCGTTATTGGAATCCTCCAGCTCCGATCTGATGGACTTGACAGTGTTCCTAGCCACGCACGCCGTCTTCATAATCTCCATATCCTTGCAACCGGCGCGGATCATCATCACTGCAGTTACGCGTTTCCAGGATTCGGGCGGGTTAAAATTGTCAGACGCTATGGTTATCGTTACCAGCTGTGCTCAACTATTGAGGCTAAAGGTAGAAAGCCCAGCTGGCCGATCGTAGCCCCATAGCGGCCCCTTCGTGCAATAAACCAAAGTGTCAAATTTAGCGCGGGGACCCTGTATATGTAATATATATTTGTATATATATATTTTATTTATATTAACATAATAGCAATATATAATAACCTCATAACAGGCTCTTAGTTATTCATTAAATTAAGTAAAATACTTGTGAAATAAAAATAAATCGTTAGACATACTCCAACTCAAACAGCAATCATTTTGAAATTATAACAGCATAGACTCAAATATTTTACTTTTTAAAGGCCTCAAAAATACATTTTGACAAAACTAGTCTCAATTAAAACAATTGGATCTGACTTACACAACAAAAAACTCTTTGAACTCGACTCTGTGCCTTCATCTAATACTATTATTTGCTTATTAGTTCCATTTAAATGACTCACATCACCAAAGCGACGCAAATAGAGATCTTAGCCGTAATACGTAATAAACCCCACTCGAACGAATCCACCAACCATAATTCCTATCACCCCTTCATAGATCAAAGACCCCATTCAAATAAAGAAATAATAATGAAAATAGCACTCCGCTCAATGGGAGGGGTAAATATCACCCCACCAGAGCATAGATGAGATTATAAAAAGTTAAAGTTGGTAGTTAGAGGAGGGAGAATTAAGAAGAAGAGGAAGAAGAAAAAAAAACTAACTATCCAAGATTATAATCCCCTTTTAAGACGACGAGCAAAACGGGGCTTGCAAGTCCCTTTGTTTACATAAGAAGATATTATTTCCCATTTGCTTTGCAAAGGAGATTAGCAGTGGGCTGACTCTCTTAGAAAGACTTCAAACAAATGTCACGACGACGCGTCTCTAGTCAATTGAAAAGAAACAACAAAACAAATGAGGGTTGACTCTCTTAGAAAAACGACGCCGAACATCTGGAATATGAATATACTTACCAGCATTTAAATAGAATATGATGAGATATTGACTTTTTGTTCTAACATAACAGTGTTTTAATTGGGTTTCCTAAGTTGTTCATTAATTAATATACTTTTTCTTTGTATAATAATTACCATACAAAAAATGTTAAATTCAATATTTAATAAATAAACCCAAGAAGTGAATAAATACAACATTGCAACATTATGAGAACAAAATGATGGTAGTCCTCGCAAACTCACAAAAAAACATATTTTTCATATAGTCAGAGTGATGGTCCATTTATCGTCACTTATGATTTCGCCAAGATAAACATTCATTCTCTCCCTGAGCGTCAGGAATTACGTCACGTCAGGAATTTTTATAAAATTTAATATGTGATACAGGAAATATCCTTTCGAATCATTCGTAAATGACAAGGGGAATTTGGTTCGCAAGGAGATATTCGAATATCAAAAATTGATGTTATCACCTCAACAACTGCGAGTGACATGATTATGTTTTCTTTAATGCCAACAGCTATTTATTTTCACTCTTATTTTCATTAACCAATCACATTGTAGAAAAGTTTTTCCGTTTGTCATCCTTAAATATTGCTACACTTATAGTTGTGATGCATTGCTTAGATCAAGGCCTATAAACAAATACCCGAGCGAAATGATTTTTTCCCTTATTGGCAACTGAGTTTTTATTTTTCTCTCTTAATGTCCTTTATCCAATCACATAATAGAAAAATGGTCACGTTTACCATCCTAAAGCATTGATAACTATATTGATGATGCGTTGCTTACATCAATCGATTTTTACTCAAAAAAGCAAAAAAAAGTCGGTAGGATTGCAATAGTCAATCCAAAAGATGAGTAAATAAAAGCGATAGAGACTAATGAGGAAACGTCATTGCTCTTTATTGATATATACACCTTAACAACCATGGAATGGTGTGATTTTCACAGTCCCAACAACTTTTTCATTATTCACGCTCAGTTTCCTTCAATTGAGTTCGAAAAAAAGGTCCCTTTTTTAACCTCATCTTATATATCTATATATATGTGTACATCGAAACAGCATTATAATATTACTTTGTAGGGAAGAACTTATTATACATACTATATATATATATATTAGGGTTGTTCTTATTTTTCAAATGTTTGAAATGTTAGCCATTGGTGGATTTTCTGTTTCTTGGTGATAAAAGAAGACGACATACAAAGTTTGAACAAAATCGGTCAACATTACGAGGTCGCGCAAAGAGGTCAAAGTTTTAAAAATTTAGTAAAATATAGTTTCCCGCAATTTCTTCAAAATGGTATACGTTACAGACTTCAATAATAATTATTAATTTAAGGAAATCTAATTTACTACCAGACGTATGTTTGATGTTTTTTAATAAAACAAAGTTTTCAGTAAAAACAAAGCAAGAAAAGGAGTGAGTATTGTTAGCTTATTTCATAGCTTTTTGTATCAATTAACTTCACTCGCCTGTAGAAGATGACTTGTTCGCTTCAGAGTAAAATAGTACTTTTAAGTTTAGTAAAACTTTAGATGATAAATCCAAAAATGACCTTGGTTGCATTCTATCAGTTCAGAATTCAGTACAATCTGAGTTTACATCATATGATTCAGAGCCTGTATTGACCTATAAGAAATCGATTATGAAAAAAATAAATAATAATTTGTTCTTAGATTTGCGTCAAGGTATCCTCTCAAAATTTTACTTTGTCTCTGACGCATACATAATCCATTATGCGTCATTTTGTACGCAAAATAGGCTTTTTTAAAGGTACATATAACTCTCTACTTATTAAGCTGACATGATTAGTATACCAAAATATTAAAGCTGGTTAACCAAGCTTTCATTTGATATGTTGGTGTTCTAAAAATCGCTATACTTTAAGAGATATAAGCAAATACGTACTGTCCCCCAAAAATTGATCTTTTGATATGAGAATATACGATACCATTGGTAACGCCAGTTAGTGTTGCCTGGATAGCAAGAAAAAAAGAGGGAGGGGGTATTTTGCCTCCCTTCTCTCCCTTCTTTTTTCTTGCTTTGTTTTTACTGAAAACTTTGTTTTATTAAAAAAACATCAAACATACGTCTGGTAGTAAATTAGATTTCCTTTAAATTAATAATTATTATTGAAGTCTGTAACGTATACCATTTGAAGAAGTGGCGGGAAACTATATTTTTACTAAATTTTTTCAAACTTTGACTTCTTTGCGCGACCTCGTAATGTTGACCGATTTTGTTCAAACTTTGTATGTCGTCTTCTTTTATCACCAAGAAACAGAAAATCCACTCAATGGTCTAACATTTCAAACATTGAAAAATAAGAACACCCTAATATATATACATGGTATATATATATATATATATATATATATATATATAAGTGACGCTACAAATTGGCTTTTCATAAGCATTCAACCAAAAAAGAAAACTTTTTCAAAGGAAATACTTGGTTAAAGAGGCAACCTGATGGAAAATGATATTATTTTGTTTTCTTGTATGTTTTGGCAAGTATAATACTTTTGTCTCCCCTAATTTGCAAGATGGATCAGCAAAGAAAAAAAGGAAGAAGTATCGTAATTGATGTAAATGTACATACATTAAGGATATCCATGATTCGATTTTATATTGAAAACATTTATGTGTATTTTCTATACATTGTAATGAAGTATTATTCAAAAATGGTTGTTTACTTACGAAACTAACTAAGATATTGGCAAAAAGGAAGTAGTCCCCCATTTTACTATAGCTTTTATAATTCATAAGAAATTCTTCCCTGTCAAGGCAGGGACGAGGCCTTAATACGAGTGGAATGTATCCATCTTATTCTTGGGAAAGACATCAATCCCCCTCATATATTTAATCTTGTTCCATTTTATATAGCAATACTAACATCAAAAGAGAAGCTCATACTAATTAAAAACAACTGTCTAAAGATAGCACTGACAAATGTAAGCACGACATTAGGGGCATGCCCATAACCAAATTGACTTATTTCATATACAATCTACTTTGTAGAATTACTAGGGAATCATTTTCAGAGTCTTACAATTAGTATGAAATTGATTGCATTGAGGTTTGACAAAAATTTATAGTATTATCAAGTGAACTATTTCAAACTTAGGATGTGTAATATTTTTTATTTATTATAATTCCTATTTTTTGATAAGTACTTTGGTTACATGAAATTTTCCCTTTTTTGCATTTAGATCATATTAAAAAAAGACTTTCCAAAAATAATAGAATGAACGTATTTTCATTTTTTTTTAAAGGTTCATAAATAATATATGTATCATTGATTATAACCTAATTATGGAAAGGTAATAGGTTATAAGCATAAAGTACGCCAAAGATATAAAAGATCACGATAGGATAGAATGTACTCAAGGCATCTTGTGACTCCTCAATTGTAAGTATAAAATAATAAGTTTGTATATATTTAAATAATTATTTTTATTTTTTTCAAAGTACCCTAAATGTTTATTATTGCTTTAAACCAAAACTTTTGATTAGCATGTACAAAATGTACTAAATTGATATAAAAATGAAATGATCTTCTTATATGTTGGCTGTCTGCTAAAAAATCAGCTGCACGGATCAGAGACGTCATCCTTGGTTAAGGATGTCCTAAAACCCGCCGGATTTGATCTTACCACCCTGTATAATATTATTTAATATAATATATATATTATATATATATTATATATAATATAGTATATATATAATATATATTATAAATGAAAATGGAGTTGTATATTGACGGCTTGCAAGAAATTATGAACATTAAAAGTATAAAATTTATGTCATTTCATATTGATCAATGGTTATTGCTGCTACATATTTAAAAAAAGTTTTATTAGACCTAAATGTTTGTCCCCATCATTTTTATCTGATGATGAGCAGACATCCCAAGAGTGGTGCTGCTGCTCATGCCGGTATGAGATGATTGTTTTCTTATCAGTTAACAACAATCTGAGCACAGCATTT
This sequence comes from Caligus rogercresseyi, assembly GCA_013387185.1. Taxonomy (NCBI): domain Eukaryota; kingdom Metazoa; phylum Arthropoda; class Copepoda; order Siphonostomatoida; family Caligidae; genus Caligus; species Caligus rogercresseyi. The sequence goes on along the minus strand of CP045907.1, from coordinate 335,647 downwards.
ATGTAAATGAATACCTACATATTATGTACGCTCCTTGGGTCCTTACAATAAAGGAGCAACTGCTGCTCAGTCCTACGTTTATGAACATCCACTGCACACACAAAAAAAAAAAACCGACATACTCACAATGACATCAATTATTTGAATCCATCCAGTTGAAAAGGAATCTTCTTTTTTATTATCTCCTCTTCTACCTCTGAATGTTAATCCTTATATAACAAAATAAACGAAAGGAAAAAGTATATAGTATAACAACGGCGTCTCTGTGTGGTAATCAAGTATCATATTTCGAAGGGTGTACATACTAGAATAAACACAATACATAGAGAACCAAAGGAATGTTTTTTTTCTTCCTCATGTCACATTTTATAATGCATTTAAACTCTCTTACAGAAAGTTTGTGTTACCATCCATTTCTTAATTAAATATTGAAGGTTTAATTTACATTAAGTATATATTTAATGATGATTATAATATTTATATATATATATATATCCTTATAGTATCCTTATATTTTAACCTTTAGGAAAATAATGTATTGAACGGTATTCTTCTTTGACCCTAGTTCCTTCCTCCTTTAAAGCTGACCCATAACAAGCATTTCTCAGGATCAATACTAGTTTCTTATAGGAATATTTGTAAAAAGAAAAAAAAACTAAATTAGGAGCACAAATTAATTTCAACTATATATTTTTCGAGCTATATTACTCGAACTAAAAAACAGATTTTAGATTTGATTTCAAGTTTTTTTTAAGAACATAATAATAAGTAAGTGGCTCTGTCACCAAAAGCTAATAAAAGGGTTTGTCATACTCTTAGATAAACCAGACATATTCACTTAATGGTGACAATCTGAAGAGGTGTACCGAAGAGTAATCATTTTATTTCAAATTATGGAAATATGCATACAAAAGTATTTATATTTAAAAGTTGGTTCTCTAAAGATAGCTTATTTTTCTATGAGACACCATCGTCTTGAGTTCAGTCATTCCTCACATTGTGAAATAACTATTGTTATTTAAGTCTTAGTGAGTTACCTCACTTTCTTCTGTTTGCATGTCGAGTTTTTTTTTTTGCCTATATGGTTCGATAGAATTGCATCCGATGGATATAAATACACATTATAGCGTTAAAATTAGTCTATCGAACCTGGATCTTATCAATGAGTAGACCAAAAATGGCCATCCCCTCTCGGGATTCGAACCTGCGCCCCCAACATTGAGAGTTGAACACGCCTTAACACGCACGGCTATCGAGCTCTGCATATCGAGTTCTTAATAATATGACGAATGTTGACTGGATTAGTCTAGGACATCTCATGTATTGTGTATTTGTAGACTACTACATGACTTGCTCTATGATCGGAGCTGTACAAATTATGACAGATAAGTTTCTAAAGATATATGTTCTAAAATTCACTTTAGTATGAAATATTTTGAGGAGAGAACTACAACAAGAATCCTTTTTATGGATCAGAAAAAAGTATTATGAGGTACATTTTGTAAGAATATTCATTATTTAAAACAAAAGTTTATTCAGAAAATGAAAACACTCTAAATTGACGTGAAATATATAAAATTATTATATATCACAGGGTCTTTACAAATGTTTATAAATGATTAAACCAGCCTTTTTCTTGATTAAGATGTAATTTGCCGTTGATACATAATAGGGCTGAACTCAATGAAATCATATTTTTAACAACTAATGTATTTTACTCGAAACTATATTCCCCCCCCCCCCCCCCTTTGTTGGTGTTCATAGATCCTTGGTTCTCAGACTCACATATTATTAAATGGTCCAAGTCCATCATTAAGCCTATAAGGAAAAGATCTCCATCTCTATTTGGAGTCTCACATCACCAATCAGACATCATGGAGAAGAGAAAAAAAATCCGATTGAGGTTCATTTTTGGAGGGAAAAAATAAAGTGACCATCATCCATTTTTGGTGGTATTTTCATTAAGTTGAAGAGGCAACGAAGACGATATAGAGGACATAGTTTCCTTCTGCACGTACATTTTTCAAAAGTATGTTTGCTTGATGCAGAGAAAAAAAAAGTTCATTAATAAACGATAGACATTTGCAATTATGCAAAAAAAGGAATTGGCGGGTTTATTCGACATTAGATACAAATATATATTAAAGTTAAAATAATAGATCTTTTATTTAAGTAAACTTTTTAGACGATACTCTCATTGACTAAATAAAAACTTACAACAAAGTATTTTCATAATAATAATAATAAATAACACTATGAAATTAATAGTTTGATAATAATCTGTAACTTTTTGGAGATTAATGTGGCATCACGCTCCATTTACTCGTTACGATAAATGTCTTACTATCTCTTAATTTTTTTCCTATCAATGGAGACCAAAAAAATCGGTCGTAGCGTTGAATTGAATTCAACGCTACCATACGTGAATTCAGTACTCTATATTTTCTACCAATCATTGCGACCAACAAATACCCCTATTATTTAGCGCTATCATACGTAACTTCGGCACTCTATGAAATGAATTAAATTAACTTCTCCTTACGACGCCTAAATATCCAGCCTTAAGTAATAAAAAAGGAAGACAATACCCCTAAAGATACAATGATGTTTTTGAAGGGAAGGACTGATTGATATGAAAATCACATGCGAGGACATGACTAAATTATCGTATGATTTTTTTATTCCAAAGACTATTTTCAAGTTTTAGGAAATCCCGGGAAGCGCCGGTAACATCCACTAGTAGTTAAATATAAGAAGGATGGTCATTATGACATATTCAGTAATTAAACAATTAAATATATTTTTGGTCACTGAGTATCGTTATTGTACGACCGGTTTTTACAATTATCAACCCTTAAAGGACAGTTTTTATTACTACAGCTAGTCTAACGAATAGACACTCGAACCGTATCGAATTATTTCGACAAGTCATCTCAAATTAAATCAGAATATTAAACTTCGATCATAATATGATTTTTACCTCCAGCATACAAGGACCCACCTTCTACTGCTGCCAAATATTACATATTCTCCCTAAAACGCCAATAAAGTACATATTTAATTCCAGTAAATTATCGAATAAATTTTACAACAAATTTAAACTTATTTTATGTCCTAAAGAATTTTTATATTTATATTTGGTTCCACATAGTAATGAAGTTAATTTTTATTACAAACAAAAACACAGTTACTTTTAAATAAATTCGTTCTACAAGATAAGTCCCTCCACATAATATTGTAAAGTATTTTAGTAATTTTTAAATATTTAATGTAATGATGTAAAAATTATAATGTAACAATTTGATGAAAAATAAATGGATGTACGCTAAGCATGGTACCCGGATACCAGAAAAAAATAAAAAATAAAGTTCATATTTGTCATCAGTTAAGCTGAATATACGATTGAGAACTCCGTTTTTACTATGTAATATATATTGTGTTTTTATAACTGCGTACTATGGCATATCTCTTGGCAGGATTCAATTTGTTTACATAGAAGAATGAGAAAAAGAGGATTGCTCAAGTTTTTACTTGTATATTATATATATATAACACTGTTGAAACACGTTAAAAGGGGCTGGAAAATTAAAAATCTTAATCCTCCCTGAAGTTTTTTTAACGTATCGGATTACTTGCGTCCAGGGTGCTTTTTTGGAAGGATTTTATATGATTCCATTCATCAACGCCAAGATCAACTATGTAAATATTTTTATAAAGAAAACTTTATAAACATGACTCTAGGAGTATATACTCTTTAAGTGGCTACTTCAAATTGATGAAAAAATTATGAAAATTTGTAATAGGTAATTATTGACTAACACATCATAATTTTTAGATAGCTTTCTTATGATAAAAAATAGTATCTAAATGGTCAAAATGGGAAAGGAAGATTATTTAATACAAATAATAAAAAGAACTTTAAAATTTTATGGTCAATCGTTAATATTAAAAATAAGAAAAGATGAAAATACACATAGAAAGAATGGAGGGCATTTGCCAACAATATAACTACAATGTTTCAGAGGTTAAAGTATAAAAGCAAACTTTTATTGAAGCATAGCTAATTTAAAATTTCTAGAAATTAATCGGCTTTACAATTTTTTTTTTAACTCTACTTTCATAGCAGATTTTTATTGTTAATTTTTTATACACTGGGAATATAATAACAAATAAAATGATTGCACGAAACTTTTATAACTATGGATGATCAAGATCAAATTGAAATGTTAACTTATCTCAGAAGATATTGGCAACGAGAAACTGCACATGGATAATAGAGTTTTAGACAGAATCATCAATATTTTAAAAGGACGCCATTTTAGAGATAGTCTGTACAACGATGAATAAAATTTGAAGCCTCTTTTTTTTTAAAGGGACAATTTGGTAGAAGTTTTATGGAATTTCTAGAGGGTGATTCGTTTTTTATATGTTTTAAAGGAATGTTGCTTTATAAACAGTTTGGCCAGCAACTGCTATTTTGGGAATTTCTTAATTTATTCGGATCGGTTTCCAGAATGGAATTCTTTTTTTGAACAACAAGGGCACAATTTCAATTTATAAAATTAAGAACTAATAAAGTCCTTTCCCGATAATTTGTCCAAAATATCGGATTCTGCCTTTCATATGCAAAAGTTGTCGAGTTTTCTATAAACTGTTTGTGATTAAAAAAAATGCGTGTAGTTTAATTAAAAATGTGAGTATTAACTTTGTAATGTAAATTTTTATGAACGCTAACGTTTTTTACCAGATATGTGAGTGGAAAATTTGCTTTTTAAATTAAAGATATCGTCAAAAGAACAATTATATTTAGAGTATTTTCCTTATCTATCATTAGTAATATATAAAATTGTCATCATTATTCCACCATCACATGTTATTTAAATCTTATTAAATAAGCTTAACAGATGTCTATACCATTGTCTCTTAGCTAATTACCTCCGCCGAAGGAGGTATTGTTTTCACTGGCGTTGGTTTGTTGGTTTGTTTGTCAGCAAGATAACTCAAAAAGTACGGAACAGATTTGAATGAAAACTTTGTGGAGATGTTGGAAATGCCAAAAGTAACAAGTGATTAAATTTGGCATCTCTGTTGCAGAATTAAGATGCAAAAACGAGCTAAATACTAATAGATATTTCAAGTTAGCCTACTATGGCCATAATGTCGCTGTGCTGTAAAATCGGGTGCCGGGAACGTCTTCCTCTCGAATTTCGTCGAGGGGACTCCCTCCCCGTCCCACTTACGCCGCCCCAGTCGTGAAAATCTGCCTCGGAAGGCTCTTAAGGACTCCGTGACGTCGGAGTTTGCACTCTCTGAGTGTCAGATAGCCTCTAGTTATATTGATAGTCTTCAATATCCCAGCTTCCGAGGACTTCATTTCAGTGACCATTTTTCCTTTTTGAAATTTCTTCACAACATCATATGATGGCAACTTCCATAACTATGTACTAAAGCTTGAAGTAGTAGTGTCAATGTTCTAAAAATGCTTACTAATCCCAGTTATAGTATCTGAAAATAATCCTTAAGCCGTCATAATGATTTCATTTTACATGATAACGGTAAGTTAGACTCCCAAAAAAAA
>CP045907.1:315121-329969 GCA_013387185.1 Caligus rogercresseyi | reverse complement strand
ATCAATTTAATTTAGAAATTGGAATAATCCAATATGAACTTCATCCTGACTTCAAGGCCAACATGAAGTCTACATCAATTAATGGGTATCATCTGAAAGCTCTTTTAAAGTTCTGTTTAAGAAGTATAAATAACGCCTGTAACGTAAGAAAACACGCTAGAAATAAGCCATTTCACGAGCAAGAAAATTTTCCGCATTTTTTGAAACATATTATATATATATATATATATCATATATATCTATTATATATATATATATATATATATATATATAGGTTGCATCAATTATTCTACAATCTACATAAAACATCGATATGGACATACTTTATTAAAATATATAAAATAGATAAGTAGCTCAGAAGGATGTTTTTGCAAGCTTCTCTTTCGACATTCATCGTTGCAAATGATATATCATATAAATAAGTGAGAAATAAATTTTCAAAATTATATTAAAAAAAATAATAAATACTATATTCCAAAACCATAAAAAAATATACCCTCAATAGATGCCCAAGAGAAATAACGGGGGATCTCATCAAGGAAGACGAACTGAGGGGGATCTTGATATCTGGGGCAGTTCGATATACGGCCCTCAGCATCAAGATTCTATGGACGTCGTTAGAGCGGTGAAAGCTTGCTGGCGAGGTGGTGAAGTTTTATCCATCATGCTTTGTGAATACAACAAAGGATCTATAAATGCTTTTACATTTTTACAGAAATTATGATTTTTATCGTTTGACTTTTTATTTAACCGTTTTGTTTTGTTTTTTTGTGAGATATATTATCTTGTTTATTTCATTTTTGATATTAATATGAGTTGACTTTTTTGGTTAATAACTTTAAATAAAATGTTTATTAATATAAGTACTTACAAGTAATTATTCAAAATATCGATAAAGTTAAAAAAGACTTTGTTCTTAAGGATAAATTCTTATCTTAACAACGCAACAGTCGTGAGTGATCTGATGTAGTACTTCATAATAACAACTATTTTTTAAATTATTCCGCTGCATTTGCTTCAAAACAAAAGAGTTCAAGAGAAATAAGGTCCCACTTTGTTATCCACTCAGATATACGAATATCATCCATAAGTGTCTATTCATCCTAGGTATCCCTTATTATAATAATTATTATTGATTAAAGAAATAAAAAGTCTTAAGAAAAATAATAAATGCTTCTTAAGTCGTATCATTCATGACCGTTACTAGATGTGACGAACACAAGTGTCAGAAGAAAGAAAATAGATCTGTGGTGGAGTTATGCTAATGAAGTGAGTTTGTGACCACCAACATACAACACTCTAAACCAGGATGCCAGGATGAAATCGGTCAGGGGGCCAGATTGTTTTCAAGTGGGATCTCGGGTGGCCAAATTACCGGAACATTTTTGGCCTGGCAAGACCAAACACTAAACAAAAAAGTAGATTAAAATTTGTTGATATTGTATTATTATTTATAAAAAACACTTCTCAACCACTGACGTAACGGGCCGATTGTGATGCCCATTCGGGCCGGTTCCGACCCGCAGGCCGTCACCATGGCACCACTGCCCTAAACAAACTATAGCCTTGGGCAGTCAGTAGATAAATAGCACCATAGAGATAAAAAGATATACAGAGCTTATTCCCTTCATTTGTATTTTTGTGTCCAATATAAACAAAGTAATATGTACTACGTCATCGTAAGCTGATCATAGAGATAGAATCTATCTCTATGATCAGCTTACGATGACGTAGTAAAATTACTTTGTTTATTTGAACACACAGAATACAACTGAACGTTGATTCTCTGCTATTGAAGGGAATATGCTCTCTTTATCTTTATATCTCTATAAATAGCACTCCATATGAAGCTGATTCTTCCTTCTTTCTTACGCTGGTGGCTTTGCCATTTGAGCTTTAATTTTGATCACGTAACCTCAACATCAAGTGTGTTTTGTTAAAGAGTCCTTGATATAAAGGCGGGATTTTAATTGTTTTTTAAGTAATTATATTGGCATTCCTTAAGTATAATATTTCACCAATTGTTCATATACAGTCATGATGGAGTATGGTTTAATTTATTCTTAGTATTATAATATTTTACTACAGTTAAACATAAAGTGTCAATTTCTTAACAAATTCAAATAAAAATCGTCAAGGTTCGTATCCATTAATTCTTTAAATGACTATTAAAAGTATGTAATAAGAAGCCATTTTGCGTTCTCTTGCTTTCCTGGAAAAATAAATGTTTTATTTGATATATATTTGTCACGTCCTTTGCCTAAAGTTGGAGTATTGGTGACATGCATATGAATATTAAAGCCAGGGAGGAGAGTCTTTTCTTATAAGCCTTCGATTATTAGCTTGAAACTATATTCAAGACCAGTTCCTCCATTTTACTTATGTTATCAAAATTCTTCTCCGTAGACTTTTTATCAGATAAAATAATACAGAACCTTCCATATGTAAGTGTATTATAGATATTAAAAATAATACTATTTGTGCCTTTCTTTGTACACAAACTATTATTTTCTTTTATAAAAAGTTTGTTAAAAAATATATTGGCCTGATCCATACATCACATGGGAAACTCATCTTCATAAATTGACTCTCATTTGCTCTGTCTTGAAATTTTAATTTGTGTTTTTATATCCTTTGTTTTCAAAGAACAATAAAAATTCCTATAGTTAATCAAAATAAAGAAAGCACGAAAATTAAAGAATACAAATGCAGCATTATTGATTTGGCTAGAATACAAAGAAACATTCTTTGGACTAAAGTTACAATTCTTCTTAAGGCACATTTTTATATCATGGACTATATATTATCCATTTAATTAGTCGAAACTGTGACTAAATCTCTAAAGCATTCATGACTTCGGTTCTTTATTGTATAGTCATTTTGAAACTACCATAAAAGTAACATTTGTGCTAATTCTGGATTATAATATATACATATATACTTTTAATGGTGTTCAGAAGAGATAATGAACTAGGAAAATACAGCCTAGAAAGAAATGAGTCAAGAAAAATGGACCAGGTTGAAATGACCCAAGATAGAAAAAGAAAATGAGGACGCATGGAAAATATGGACCAAATACATGGGTAGGCAAGTATTTTAGTGGAATACATCTAAGTGTTGTTTAAATACTATTTCTCATATAAATTGAGTAAATAACGGCAAAAACTAATTGTGTAATTTTTGATAAATACTTTCCTTGCTGTGCTTTTTAATAAGGGATAAATATATGGAGCCATTTTTTCCAAGCATCATCATTTTCCTTTTCTGTGTGGATCATTTCTTCATGGTTAATCTTTTATTGTGCCACTTTTTCCCCAAGTCGTATTTTTTGGGCCATTTTTTCCTAATATCATTTATAAAACGTGTGTGTCACAATTTATAATTTTTTTATTATATATCCATCAATACATCCCTTCCAGAAATCGTGGACAAAGACATTTGGGGGAAGGCCCCAAGGATACCAAATAAGAAAGTTCTATTCACTAATACGATTATTCCTAAGAATCTAAGTGCACAACCACCTGTAATATGATACGCATAAGAATAAATTATACATATGGATATTATCATTACAATAATGATCACATGTAAATGAATGGAGCCCATAAAAGAGCAATTAGTCCGCATCCGTCCCTCCAACACCCTTGACAATCATAATGGTAGTCCCCCCCCATCTCTTTCCCAAGAGCATTCTATGTACAAAGCAGGAGCATAAAATCATTAAAGTTTCTTCTCATTTGCTCTTATTGTTTTGTCACTCAGAGTCAAATATTATTCCTGAGAGTCTTTCCAAATAAAGAAGGAAAAAAAGAAGTATAAAATATGGGACCAATTATACATTACAGTATCTCAACCAGGGCACGTGATTCCCTGATTTCCGTTCTCTTGTTAACCCTTTTTTGGACGACGCGTCCTGGACACGGATGTATGTATATATATATATAATTACTGGATGCAGAATGGCATAAATAAAAGAGCGATGGAGAGGAAATAAACATAAGTTAACATTGTCAGCCATTTTAGTTATAGTAGTGTTGAGTAAGCTTGGGTATAATCATAGAGAAGATAATAACGTATTGTTATGATGTTAGGAAGAAATGGACGAAGAAATACGGCCTAGAAAGAAATTGTTACGTATATAGAATTACTGGATGCAGAATGCCATAAATAAAAGAGCGAGGGAGAGGAAATACACCTTAGATTTATATTGTCAGCCATTTTAGGTATAGTATATAGTGTTGAGTTAGCTTGGGTATAATCTTAGAGAAGATAATGACGTACTTGTTTTGATATTAGGAAGAAATGGACGAAGAAATACGGCCTAGGAAGAAAGGGATCCAGCAAAAATGGCCAGGAAGAAATGGTCCAGATAGAAAAGGAAAATGGTGACGCAAGGAAAAAACGGCCGAAATAAATATTTGCCCCATCTAATAACAATCACAGCAATGGCTCTAGCTATCTCGGCCAGCAGTAGCCCTTTAATCAGAGAAAAGAGCTATAATCAATCGAACAAACATTAATATCAATTGTTTTTTAGCTCCTTAAATAGGCTCACCTCACATAAAAAATTTAAAGAGTATGCCTCGGTAGTGAACATTTGTCTTTATCAATAAAAAAATATACTAGAAGAGCATAGTATTTGATTTTAATAAATATATGATCCTTTAAAGACAATTCTCGTCTACAACATCCTTCTCGAACTGCCTTGTCCATTTCCGTATAAACATAACAAATGATTAAATACTTAAATTATTTATATACAAAAACAACAACTTATCAAAAGGTTGCAGTTGTTTAAAAAAAATCAATAGACACGAGTTAATCAATTATTTTCCTGTTTGAACACGCCTTCGGATGGCTTCTTTGTGGCTCAAAAGCGAGTTGTGATCAGATCAAAGAAAATATACAATAACAAAAAAGTAATTTTACATTTTATTTCAGAGGATAGATTTCCTTTGTTTGCTGATGGAGGGTCCTATGGCTTCTTTAATCTCTGTTGTAATTAGGTTTTGACGCATTTCTCATTGGAACCATAATTGAAATGATTTCTTTTTATTCTTCAAATGTATGAAATGAAGTTCCACTCAGGACCAATAAGTCAGGTACAAAGATTCATTTAGGAGTACATCTAAGTCCACTTAATGAGCAAACTGTACGATCATTTACACGATTAATCTTTTAAAAAATTCGGATATGTTCTTTTGAAAGATATCAAAGGTATTTTTTTGTTTTTGTTTGTTGACCAGTTACATCAAGTTATTTGATATTAGAAGAAATGACCAAGGAAAATACGGCCTATGGAGAAATTGCAAAGGAAGAAATGACCCAAAGTAGAAAGGAAAAGGATGCCTATTGAAAAATAGGCATAATACATAGGTAGGGAAGTATTTTTAGTGAAATACAACTAATTATAGTGCATTTAAACTATTTCTCATATAAATTGAGTAAATGATGATAACAAAATATTTATAAGCAAATATAAATGAATGATTTCCAATGATGTGCTTCTTATTAGAGTGGGCAAAGTTTATTGTGTCTATTTTTTCCTTGCGTCATCATTTTCCTTTTCTATATTGGGTTAATTCTGCCTGTTAATAATTTATTTATTTTTTGTCGTTACGCCTTTCATGTTGCTCTCAACGAAAAATTTGACTTGCATAGATGAAGGACCACTTTTACCGGGTCATAGCTTTATAAGGGAATCAGTACACACTTTAAAGGATCCATCCTTGTGATCTAACCAAAGATAAATGAATAAATGTTGTGCATATACCTGCAATGGTGCTGGTGGACATGCTGGTGGCCTCAGAGATCTACTTGTGGCTGATTCCTACACAAAGCAGGGCAGCTACTTCATGTTTTTTAGCTTCCATGTCAAAAAAATAAATTTCGAAATGTTCTTGAAACAAAACTTGTAATATAAATACGGTCTTTAACTTTTATTAACGTAACATTTACGTAAAAAGTCTCTGAAGTCTCGAAAAAAGTCATGAAAGGTATCGGTCAAGACTTTTTGCGGACACCGGTATTTAATGCATTTAAAAGTAGCAATCAATTTTGATATGAATGTGGTGCAATGCAGCGGTGATTAGTTACTCTTTTAACAGCTGAAATTATTCAACTTATGTTTACTTGGAGAGTTATTGCGTAGGGCCTGAACATATGTCTCCTGGTTCGAATCCCTCAAAAGCTAAATACGCCTCTAAAGACACGGTCACTTCATTCACAGTGAACAGATTTAATTTCCTTCGCTTTTGTATACATATATATTTGTGTTTGTGGAAGTTGGTTTATTTTCAAACAATAGAAAACATGAACTTCCCGAGCCATAATAATAATAATAAGAACTCTCCCTTTCAGTAGTCGACTCGACGGTCAGATGACCACCAGCTGCAGTCCTCCATGAGGGCGCGTGGGGAGAATCAGAAGAGGATGAAGAGAGGGCACACAATGGGCTCATCAGAGACGAAGAAAATAATGAGGGATTTCCTCACCTTTTGACTCTTGTTTGACTCTCTGAATGGATCTCTAAATAACAACTAATAAGCATTGTTCAAAATATATATTCTTTTTTTCTACAAGGAACTTGATATATATCTATATGAGCTGCGATTCGGTAGATTTTATTATATATCTACCGAATATCGACCGGTGCGGTAGATAAGAAAGAAAGAGACATTTATTTATGTATCTGCTCTGTGACTTCTTCATGTGCATTAGTATCGGACAATTCATAACAAGAGACCTTTAAGTACATAAATTGTTATAATTTTGTAGAGATTATCTGAAATTTATACAGTTATTTTTATATTAATTATATATACACTCGGATTTGAAGGATGGTAGGCATAGCAAACAAATTATTTCCTTAACTGTCTTTGTTGTTGTCCGATATTAAATGCGCTTTCAGCTCTGGAGGTGTTTATTTATTTTGCTAAAATCAACTTCTTCACACCAAGTAACGCTTCTAGTCCTAAATGCCGATATACATTCGGTAGTCGCAGCTCTGATATATATATATATATATATATATATATATATATCGAGTTAGAATTAACGAAATTATGAAGAAATGACCTTAGGAAAAATGGGGAGGAAGAAATGACCAGAGAGGAAAAATGACAAGGAAAATTATCATGCATGGGAAAAATGGCGCTAATATATCGTTGTCCCGTCAAATTATAGCAACAAGTAGGCAATCATTATTTATATTATCAAAAATAATATTTTTTGTCGTTAATTACACATTTTATAGTAGTTCTCAAGTTTTTTCATTGGATGCCGTAACACGAGATATAAATATTATAACGTCCTGGAGATGAAGTGAGTCGAAATGGTCTTGAAGGCCGTACCATCAAAATATTCAATACCTACAACCTCTATAAAAATGACCCGTCAGAAATTAAGCCCATTAATAGAATACTGATAAGAGCTTTACCAACTTTCCCCCTCAGTGTAATATCATCTATATCTTTGCAGCAAAGAAACATCACAAATGTTCTCATATAGCAGTCTAAAACGTTTAAAAATTTATAGTCATATGGAAAAAAGATTCGTTTCTCTTTATGAGAGGAAAAAAAACTTCAGCCTTTATTATAATAAGGCTTTCTAGTAAATTAAGCTTCCAGAATCGTAACGTCTTTATGCAACACAATATTTAATTGCACCACTGAATGAAATGGACTGAAGAAATAGAAAATGTAATTTTATTAATGAATATTCCGTTTTGAATGACTCAAAGATGAGGATTGATGTTGTAGATTAATATTTATCTATTTTTAGTGGTTTATAATAATATATATATATCACATCAAATTATTTAAAGACATAAGAGGTCTCAAGTAAAAATATTCATGTAACAAATATGAAATTTGATGATAGGTTTTTTTTAATGCTTGGGAGAAGATAAGCATAATATATATATGATGTTGACGTCACTGGATTTACTTTTACCGCAATTGTATATATTACCTCAGAATAATACAACTTTCCATAGATCTCAGGACTCTCAGTCTTGCTTGAATGGGAATATTCTCATAGCATTCATAACTTATATTCATATATATACTTTGTAAATTATCAAACCTCAGCAAACAAGTAGTTATTATCTAACCAAGTGACTTAATCCAGTGACGTCACAAACTGATTTATCTTTTCTTTATACTTGAAAATATACTTTGCGTATCACGCAACCTTTCATCCTAAACAGCCAATCATGTCCTAACTAACCCCTTTTATCATAATCAAATGACCAATCGTGAGATTTTCTCTTTTTTATGTTTTTCTTCATTGAAATATATATTTTAACAGTTCATGAATTGAATTTTAATTCTTTGCTACTTATTTGTTCGCAAGCAGTAAGCTATAAACACACAATTAATTGTTTTGTCTTTTCTCATTACAATCGTGCTTAACTTTCCATTTTTAAAACACCGGAAAATGCGGTAAGGTTTCCCCTAAGAGAAAAACAACATTTAAATCGATCTAATAAAATTGTACACACGCTTTTCCATTCCGTGAGAACATACGTGATGAATATACGATGAGTTCCGGAATCACCTCAGGTGAGTCTATTCCTCTATCCCTCCTCAAGGAATAATAATAATAGCACACATCAAATGACATGATCATTACTAATGCCATTTGTAAATTTATTATTCAAGCAGTCTGACAATTTTATTTACAAATAACTATCAAAAAATAGATGCGCTTCCTTCCTTCCTTTTGCAGGCGGATATAATAGTAATAAAGAAAAAAGGAACAACACCCTCCACCCTCCCTCACTCCCTTACGAGCGCTCCGGGCGTGCGTCAATAAAAATAAAGAAGAAGAATCATTGTCATGAAATGTAACCCTCTTCAGTCGACATTCGTCAGCCAAATAGTGAACATGTGTGTGATTATCGTAATGATCTAATAAGACTTTAATAAGATGTTTTGGTTAATACTGTGCCTCCTGTTGGAGGGGGTTCACGGTGTGTGTGATCTAAGGGACGGAGGACGGCTGGACTGTAGCGTTCGTACTCTGAATGCCTCATTGAGCGAGAACACCCATCTGCTAGTTCCTTAGTCGTTCATTGCTCGATGTGTTTCTGTACGAATCACTTCTGAGAACAAACCACTTTGGCTACCGACCCGAGCTCATGGAGTTGGATATATTATACTGCAAGCTACGATTGCTTCCATCTCTTGCCTTTTCGGGTCTCTCTGGCCTTCAAAGTCTGGTTCTACGTAGCATGAACTCTGAATGGCCAGCCATGGCCTTAGATATTGCTCCGGATGCCTTTACGGGCTTAGATCAACTGGAAGAGCTGACGTTGACGCATAACAATCTATGGAGCTTGCCTGGGAAACCTTTTGCTCCCTCTCCCGGCTTCAGGCTCTCAACTTAAGTCATAACTACTTACAGGACGCCGGACTATTGGGCTTCTCCAGCTGTTCCGTGCCTCTTCAATCATTAGACCTCTCATTCAACAGCCTCTCCGACCTTCCTCCTGGGGCATTCGCCTATCTACAGCACCTAGAAATCCTCTTGCTCCAGCACAACGATCTATCTGCCGTTACGGGTCTTGAAAGCCTCGAATCCCTAGAGATTCTTAACCTATCTCACAACCGCCTTGTCACACTTCCCCCAGACGGCCTTCCCAAGTCCCTAAAGACTCTTTCCCTACAAAATAACTCCATCACAAC
The DNA here is from genome assembly GCA_013387185.1 of Caligus rogercresseyi. Taxonomy (NCBI): domain Eukaryota; kingdom Metazoa; phylum Arthropoda; class Copepoda; order Siphonostomatoida; family Caligidae; genus Caligus; species Caligus rogercresseyi. The sequence continues at coordinate 320,280 of CP045907.1, read as the reverse complement.
CCTCACACCCCTCGGGGAACTCAACGCCCTGCAAACCCTGAATCTCTCACGAAACGAACTCTCCGAGGAAAGCGTCGCCGTTTTTTCGACTCTCAGGAACCTACAAGCCCTTGATCTATCTCACAACCGCTTCCGAATGCTTACTCCAGGGCTACTCAAGGGCTTAGAGAGCCTACAAGTCCTTGATCTACGCTGGAACGCCCTTGAGACTATACAAGAGGGTGCCTTGGCGCAGCTAGGGTCACTGAGAGCTCTTCTCTTATCACATAACGACTTGATGAGCATGGAAGGCCTCTCCTGCTGTCTGAGGAATCTACAAACCCTATCCTTGGACTACAATGCCATCCGCTCCGTAGATACTCTTGGCAATCTAACGTCTCTACAGGACTTGAACCTTAAGGGCAACCGCCTTAGCTCACTATCCGAGGATCTATTTATCCCATTAAATAAACTCCGTATGTTGGATTTGAGCAACAACGATTTAAGCTCCCTGAACTTCTCAGAGCCCTTTCGGAACCAAAGGGAACTCTATGCGCTGAGCTTGTCGCAAATCGACTCTCCTCTCTCCCAAAAGACCTCTTCACTGGCCTGGAGGAGCTTCAAATCCTTGACTTGGGAGGCAATGCCTTTGATGCCCTTCCGCAAAAGATCCTCAACCCCTTGGGAGCCCTGCGTGTCCTCAGACTCGACGACAATGCCCTAGAGGACATCAACGGTCTCCTCACGGCTCAAAGCGAGCTCACCTGGCTCAACATATCCTCCAATGCCATCCAGTGGTTTGACTACGCCACAATCCCAAGAGCCTGGAGTGGTTGGATGTGAGCCATAATCGCATTGAGGACTTGGAAAATTATTATAAGCTCACGGAGGGATTTTCCCTTCAAATGCTCGACTTGAGCAACAATCACATCAAGGCTCTTCGCATCACCTCTCTTGTCAACAGCCTGGAGTACATTTTCCTTGGGGATAATCAAATTGCTGACATTCAGAGTGATACCTTCTCCAATAAGTGAATCTTAGGCGCGTGGAGCTCCAAAGGAACTCTCTTCGATCCATACCCTTTTCCGTGCTTGTCGTATCACCGCCCTCCTATTCCGGTAAGAAGAAAAAAATTAAAGAATCTGCTTTTTATATCAAAATGGGGGATTTCATGAAAAATAATTACTTACAAATACTAGCTTTTGAAATACTATTATTATAAAAAATGCTTTTTAATAGGGATTTGTGGATTTTAAAACAACAAATATTTCTTATATACATTTCAAAAGAGCTTTTTGAAATATGTTTAATTATAAATAAAAATTATACTTTATAATATGAAAATCAATGAAATAAGCGAAACAACAATCCGCTTTTTAAATCAAAATGCGTGGCATCATCATTAAAAATGGCAAATTATTATATATTTCAACTTAAAAAGCACCTTTTAAACTATGTTTATAAAAGGGAAGTATACTTTTATTATTCAAACGGAAGGAATTGTTCTATTTTTTAAATAACAGACTATTACTTCTAAGCTTAAAAAACAACCAATTATTAGATATAAAAAATAATCTGAAAATATCTTTATAAAAACCTCTTTAAATAATAATCATAATATTTTAGAACAATACGTTATTACTTATACACCTTTTGAACATTTTTATAATAACGCTTTAAAAACAAATTATTTTCTTTCAACAAATTATTACATAATAACTTTTTTATATAGTTTTGAAACCAGCAAATAACATTTAAGAATGGTAATATAATGATCAATTGTTGGAAAGATGAAAAAGCTACCTTTGAAACCTATCTCCATTTGATTTTGAAATGTTATATAGGTAAGTCATTATATCACACATATAGAAATGTGGAATTTTATATCGGTAGTTTATATTTATGAAACTAGAAGAAACCTAGGCAAGGAAGATCGTATCTTTTTATCCATTTAGTATTTCTTGTACTTAAAGGTGAATTGAAATTTTTCTTCTGGACTATCCAAAATTGTTTGTATTAAATAAGGGCTTTCAACCAATGATCTAAGTAATAGTTTGGACTATATGGATAGTAGGAAAAAAGGGTGTTAACATATTTTTTTTATTGTTATTTCAAGTAGTTTTTAAGCTCTGCAATTGTTGACTAATCTAAAAAAATGTCTTTTCTGAGTCCTATATTTATATAACAGAGATGTGACAACCTTTCGAACAGTAAAATGTATTGCAAAAGTCCTCTTAAGGATATAATAATTTAAAATTGATGTATGTGCCCAATTGCATTTAATCTTTTAGGGGTTTAACATCAAAAGATATATAAGTCTACATTATACCACACTTTTAAATTCTAACTATTTATATTTTAAAGTCTAGAATATATATAATATATATATAAATCATAATTTTTTAAATTATAGATGTTTTTTGAAAACCTGTCACTTGTGGTCACTCAAGGAAATCCAAAATAGTGACCGTTATAGAGAGGTGTCGCAAGTCACAAAAGGTTTATCAAAAGCTTTACTATATATACCTTTATAACGAATTTATCTACAAAATCTTGGGTGTTATTTTAAATAAGAAATAAAAAGGAGAGGTTTCCCTCTAAAATATATTAGATATATAAAAAATATGTTGCCTACCCACAAAATACTCTTAGTATAAAGAAAGAAAGAACGAACATAGGAAAAACTCCGTCTAGCTTTTATGTGGAGGATCAAGTAAGAATAATAATAATAAGAGGTCTATCATTGCCTGATATAATCCCCATCTCCTCCTCCTTCAACAATTAAAAAATAATATACCCATATGAAATTTTGAAGCGCAAAAAATAATTAAAAAAGAACACTTTATTCTGGCAGACCACCCAGTTCATTGTCAGCATTTATATAACTATGTACATATAAAAGGGCAAAGGATTTTTATTCCTCTACACCTCCTCTTCAAAAAATATATTTTTTTTCCATAGAAACGTTAAATTAATTAAGCATTTTTATGTGTACAAAAGTAAGCAAGTGGGTCTCAAGTGTAATTTTAGCACCGTAGACGCATAAGTGCAGTTTTAATATGGTGCTGTCTGTCCTGATCCCCCGATCATACTTCTTCTTCCCTTCAATTTTTATTTATTTAAAGACTTTAAAGTTTAATGTTGTTGCCTAACTTAAAGTTCTCTATCATTTCTTTAATTGTTGGTTTATAATCCCTGGTTTTGTATGTGACGTCAGTATAGAGGCCTTAGAGTAGAAATAATGTAAATTTATGTTCCATATTGCCTTTATGTAAGTCCTTTTTATCCATGTATTTTCTCTTTTTGGTTTAATTGTGTTTTGTGATTCACTTTTATTTTCTTCTCCATTTTTCCTTTGCTGTCATAATAATGAAATGTCCTATTCATCAGTCATAGTTGGAAGCCACAGACGATGAAAAAACATATTTATTTTCACAATTTTTTTCTGCATTTAAGTATAAAATTATACGAAAATAATTTCTTAGTTCAATACCCTAGTTTTTATAACTACATTTGAATGCCTTTTTCTATTTAAAAAAATGTTTATTCACACAGTGAACTGTTTACAGACATGATGGGTTTGTTGTCATCTAATATGTTACCTACGAATGTCAGCTTACATAAATATGTTGATCATAACATGCGGGCAGCCAATCAGTTTGTATATCCAGGGCTTTTGAATGACCCGTTAGCCTTCCTTGAATATCTATTGATATATCTGCATTAAAACATACGTTCAAAATATTTTTAACAAATAATGAAAGTATGTTAATTTAATTATTGATTTGATCCTACTTTTCAAAGAACTTTTTGGACGCTTGAGGAATGGGTAATCGTGATTGCCTATAGTGAACGACGTTTTACGCAAGGCATTTCACCCCAATTGTTCACCCCATCTCTTTCTCTCTCTCTCTGAAAATGAACTTAAAATATGTATAATAAGAAAGAAAATATGTCCACTTGATTGATTTAACCCTAGCATTGGGGTCAAAGTCCACAAAAAAAAAAAATAAGGTATGCAAATAAATAAAATATATAATTTGTCAGTTACATTTATTATTCGTTTTTGAGCAATTCTCATCTTTGGATTTTAAAATTTGAGCTATAGCTACCACCTCCTGTAAATGGGGTATATTTGATTTTTTTGGGAGACGAGAGGCCATTAGCGTGCTGAATCTTGGAATGTTAATGGCGCGCGGGTTCGACTACCAAGAGTGTGAATGTTGATCGAAGTAATTGAAAAGAATATCTTAGGTAAGATGAACTCATTTCATGTTTTATTGCTTATTCATATCATCACAATCTTCAGTTCCATCCGACCACAAGCGGCCAAAAAACTGTTCCTCTAAAGTTTACATTTTATTTAAAACGTTTTTTGCTTATATGGTTCGAAATAATTGCAGTATCCGACAGGATATAAATAAGCATACTAGCGTGTAAATTAGTCTATTGAACCTAGGATCTTATCAATGAGGCTGACCAAAAGTGACCATCCCCTCTCAAGAGGATTTGATCCTGCACGCCCCCATCATGGAGAGTGTAACACGCCTTAACGCACACGGCATTCGCAATCCCTAAAGCGTTTATATTAATTGCATACATTTAGTAGTTGAGAGACTAGTTCACTCCGATTGCTGCTTTTTATGAAGTTGAGTCAAAATTATAATTATTTGGCTATACATTAATAAACATTACAGTTTTATGTATTCCTTGTTGAAAGTCATGTATTGAAATATGTTTTAAAATCAATTCATATCTATCAAAAGAGGATAGAACAATAGATTTTACACGCATCAGATAATCCAAGTAATGATCCATGAATCAAGCATAATATAAAAAGATGGGAATTTCAAATATAAAAAAAAGATTTGGATGTGGGTTCTTTTGTTTGTAAGTAATAAATATTTATTTTATTAAAATCCATTTTTAAAATGTGTAAAGTTCAAATTATATAGTTTTATAAAAGAAATATTAAAATTTGTAAAAAAATAAATTATATATTAAAAAATAGAATCATCTGTTCGTGTTTCCCTCCAAGCGATTTATTAGATCATTACAACATTTACATTGATTCATTCTGTGAGGGCTTAGGGAGTTTTTATTTATTAAATATATTGGGACATTGTTACTTCAATGTGTTTCCTTCATAACTAATACACTTTTTTGCACGCTCAACAAAA
>CP045907.1:294954-315021 GCA_013387185.1 Caligus rogercresseyi | reverse complement strand
TATATATATATATATATATATATATATACATTAGCTCCGTGGGGACGCCATTTTGTGGATTGTTTATAGCCATCAAACAGCAGTTGGATATATTGACCAAATTTCGTCTTCTGTCTTGAGATCCAGCTAGATATAGGTAGGGTGATATGGCATAGAAAAGCATATGAGACGCTTCTCAATGATGCAAAGGAGAGAAAACAACAAACAACACAATAACAGCATTCAGATAAGCGTTGATTTACCACCTGTACAAACATGATTGCCTTCCTCGCTTTTAGAGATACACACACACACAAAGAAGATAATAGAAAGATAAGTAAGCTCTAAATAGCGTGGTTGTTTCAAGTGGTCGTCGTCTATGTATAGTAGGAGCACACCTTTTGGAGGAGATAAAGGATGATAGAGGATGAAAGTGGAGAGAAATAGTGGCTAAGAGTGGCTGTGTATATTGATTTATTAATATCAAGGCCTAGGACCACCCAGGATAATAACTATCCTGGAGGTTTACAAGGGTGGCTTTGCGTAACAAATATATGTTTCGTTCTCTTATGAGCGGAAAGGAGTTGGAAATAAAGACTTAATAATTATTATCAACGGTAATTTATCAGATATTTTAATCTGATATTTAAAAATAATTATACACTCATTATATATTAGTCTTTGCGATGTGTAGATGTAGCGCCATCTACCATCTTATTTGCACACATCAGAGTGAGGTAAATTTTTAATTTTTCCAAAAAAAAGTCTTTTTTTTGTCTGTACAACATAAGACTGATCTGAGATTCCAACTTTGCCGAACTTGAAGAGAAACAATATGCTATTTAGCCTGGCAGTCTGTTTTTATCTTTGGACGTGTTAGAATAGCATCTATGAGTAAGGACATGAGACAATAATAACATGCTTCTAAAATATTATTACTGTTATATACTTAATGATATTAATGTTTTTAATGGTCGAAATAGGATCTAAAGCCAACGGTTTGGTATTTCTTTGGGTGTTTTTGTATAAAATAAAGACAAAGACGAGTCAAAGAATTAATTGAAAAAATACTTGTTAATTTATACCTGCAAATATATGTATTTTCCTAGAAGTCTTGATTATAAGTATATATAAAATGGTAGGGGAGACTTTAAGTAATCCACTCAAATACCTTTGAACCACTTTTCGCGACTAACTTCTGCTTAATCAACTATATAATTTTCATATCATAATAATATTTCTTTGCTCATAATTTATGTTTTTAAGCCCAGATGATAATTCTAATGAATTTTGAAAAAATAATGAATATTGGATTTTTTGATATATGAATATATATAATGATGATATATAAATATGAAGTCACTTTGTGCGTAGCAAAAAAGTCCTGTTGACTTTACTCACAATAGTGCAGCCATGCCAGTATTTTTCATTACTAAAATCGTGCATTTGGAGATATTTTATATAATTTTTATGGTACTGGCATGTATGCCATGGTGTCACACGGTTTTATACTTCCTCCAACCCGTATATCTTTTATTTCATCCAGAAATATAAAAATACAGATCAAAAGAAATGAAGCCATCGACTTGCTTCTTAACAACAAAATTTTTTTGTATGAAACATTTTTAAGTTTAACTAATAATATTCTTATATAATGACCATATATTTTATACGTCATTTTATATCTTCCGAAATAACGTTATGACGCCATATATGTGGAGCTCAGTTACATCACTAAGTAAATTAAACCCCGGAAGAAAGGGGGGGGAAACGTTTAATATATATAAAAGATGAATAAGATTGGAAATCGAATATATATGCATACAATTAAGGCGGAGTCAGCAATAATTGGGCTCATTCATACATAAAGCCAGAGTCGTTAAATGCAGTATAATAACAACAATAATAATAATAATATGAAAGAAACACTTATTTTCCATTAAAAATATCAAATTTCTAAGAATTTGATGTTAAATAACAACTTCTCAAGTTGGATCAAAAGGGAAAATCCGACGGACTCTAGGGGAATTGTGTCTGAATGTCAATCAATTGGATGCAGGCTTTGAATGTATGTCCGACCAGGGGTCAACACATACATTGATTGGTATCCTGATTCATTTTCACAAGTCAAAAAATATGGTTCTGTGACTTTAGATAACAACGAATAAATCATTTTTGATAGTATCAAGTTTTTTCTGTGCTAAGTAATTTGGCTATATCTTGAAAGTCCGAAAATGCATCTGGCAATGATATTAAAAGCTATATTTTATTATTATATCCATATTTCATTTTTAGACTGATATATTCCTAAAAAATATTTTTTTTGTGGTGGTATAAGTTATTTCAACAATAAAAAGATGAATAGTACCAATTATGACTGAGTAAAACAATATTATTACAAAAAACACTGCTGTGGATGATTTTAATACCGACTTGACATAGAAAGAGAAAAAAAACTGAAACATAGAGACATCTCTCTGGCCTCTCTTTATTATAGTATTAAACCTCACAAACCTCTCCCTTTTCATAACAAATGAGTGATTATTATTATTATTATTGCGTTACATTAACAGCTTGAGTTATTTAACTCTAGAGGAGGAACCTTGATACGGAGTTCCCCCTGTGTCCGGAGTCACTTATTCGACAGGATTCCTGGACGAGAGGAACTCCATCGTCTCTTGTCGGGACTGAGTTGTTCTTATGGTAAGTAGTTCATGCCTCCCTAGTCACGGAAGGCCCTCTAGGCTTCCTCTCAAAGCTTATTAATTCTCTTAGCATTTTTCTGGCCGATTTGACGACGAAAGTGAAGGAGGAAAACAGTAAGACCGCCCCTCATAATCATCTCTAGAAGATAAAAGAAACAACGCATCAAATGTATGGAATTTTTGGTAATAAATGTAAAAAAAAAAAAAAAAATTAGTAAAAAAATCTGTTATGAAAAAGGGAGAGGTTTGTGAGGTTTAATACTATAATAAAAGAGAGGCCAGAGAGATGTCTCTATGTTTCAGTTTTTTCTCTTTCTATGTCAAGTCGGTATTAAAATCATCCACAGCCAAAAACACAGTTTGGAGTTAAAATTAGATGAGTTATTTATACATTTTCATTATCTAAGAACTGCTTCTAATACAAAAAAATATATAAAATAAATCAACTTCCATTAAGGCACCCCTTCATTTTGATATCTATATATATATATATATATATATATTCCATATATAATAACTTCCATTAAAGACCCTTCATTTGAAAATGCATACATATATTTGTCAAGGGGAAATTAATTTTTAATAAAACACTATCATAAAAAAACATATAAAAGAATAACTTATTTTTTCATTTTCATTATCTATCAGCCCACTAAAGACCTTGCTTCAAATACAAGCCTTTTTTGATGCACTTTATTCGCATTTTATTCGTATAAAGACTCTCTATTATTAAATATATGGGATAAAAGGGCAGGCCATGATTTCTAATCCACAATACACATTTTTTGTAAAGAATCATACATAATATAATCACTCCATAAAGGAAAATGATACAATATTTGGTCATTGAGTAGATTATTTGCATAGTCTCATATAAGGCAATAGAGTGTTCCCTTTCTCCGAATACTTTGCAGAAAGACGAAACTGAGTGATGGCTCCAGTTCTCATTGACCCTAAAAGTATAAAATGGATTGTAATAGTATATCATCAACTTGCTTTGTGAATAAAACCAAGGTTGTGTGCGCTTAAAAAAAGGCACTAAACTATTAATAACGTGATACTCAACAGACAAAAAACATTTAACCAACTTGAAGACGTCCTAATGTAGTTACAATTGCTCTCATACTAAATAAACAAAAATTAATAGGATCGACAAGTTTAAGGACTGGCAAAATAAGACTGGCCTCGACCGGACGGACTAGTCCTCGTCCTAGATCAAGATCGACACAACGCTACTCGATATTGTAATAAACTACTAGGATATACCTAGAAAAAGGAAATCCTACAATAAATATCAGTGATGATTCCTTAAAAAAACTTTATTGTATATATACTACTTATGTATATATTATATGTAGGTTGGATTAAATATTATTGTGATTGTTACGAAGAAAAAAAAACAAGCTTATCTTTTTTAATTGCAAGTTCCTTAAATAATTTGATAACAATATTGGAATGAAATTTCCAAATCACAGTAAATCTCTAAAAAATAAAATATTTTGACACTTGTTATGTAAATAGAAGGCAAACCTGTTTTTTCTTTCTGCGTAACAAATCACAATATATTTAAACCTCATGAATCATCTAAACGTAGTTATTTAATATGATCATACTTCGTCCTACTAAATTGATCTTTTCTTTACTTTCATGCCAGATATCCAAATTATAAAAACTGTTTCTGAAATGCATTGACTATACCAAAAATATATTACATATTGATTATAGTCAATAGACTAGAAACAAAAATATATCGCCGCTTAAATAGAGAACTAAAATATGGTCAACTTTTAAAATATAAGCCTATTGTTCGAATAGAACGAAAGATATTGAATTATAAAACTGTTTTGAAATGCACAGATATAGAAAAATAATACTACTGACCTTTGTGGTTATTCTTACTTTGCACGAAGATAACTGGGCCTGAACCATTAGAAATGATGAAAATCCCGATTTTCAAAAAGGTCATAAAGGCCAAACCTTTTTTCGGACAATATTTTGAGTGGTATTTTGGAATCTACGTAAAAAATGGACTCAAATTAGAAGTTTTCAGCCCAGGGGAAAATCCTGCTACATAGTCAAATAAGTATTCTTCTTCTTCTTCTTTGTTTCATATGACTATAAAATCCCTTTATCGGACTATAAAACAACATTTATTTCTAAACTCACTTAGAGTGAGAAGTAACTTCATTTAATAAGTAATAATAATGGGTGCTATTTGAGAAGCCTAATCAAGGATTTATAAATGTCATAGACCACAAGTAGAGACACATCGTTCTCTTAAGAATGATCTTCTTATGTCCGAGATGGTATTCACACCTATACAGCTACAAATGAAGTGCGAGAGGCGCGTGTGTTCAGCATAGAGATAAAAATATATAGAGACCTTATTCCTTTAAGATGTATCGGTGTGTCTAATATAAACAAAGTAATTTGTACTACGTCATCGTAAACTGATCATAGAGATCGAAAGATTTGTTTCTACCTCTATGATCAGCTTACGATGACGTTGTACAAATTTCTTTGTTTATATTGGATACAAAAATACAGCTGAACGAGTTTCTCTGCTATTGAAGGGAATCAGCTCTCTATACTTTATATCTCTATGGTGTTCAGCCTGCGCAACTCTCCAGATGATGGCACAGGTTCAACTCCCGAGAGGGGAAAGTCAATTTCAGTCATCTCATTGAAAAGATTCTGAGTCCGAGAGTCTAATTTTAAAAACTATAATGCTTATTTTTATCCAGTCTAGTTCAATTCTATAAAAGCAAAATAGCAAGCCAATGTTGATTTAATTCATTACGCCAAATACTATTACTATTATATTTCACTCTTTTATTTTACACCATTCACGTTCGAGAGTCCCAAGTTTTGTAATTTAACAAATTATATTGTAATACTTTCTGACCTCGTATCTCAAAAAGTGATCGCCCTTTTATAATTGCAGGATTGTTATTATTAATACTTTTAAAAAATAAACTCGTGAAATAGCGAATCCAGAAGCCAAGTTTATAGATACATTATTGGATGGATTGTCTAACGTTTATGTTGTCTATGATGCTTCCAGGAGGGGGGTCTCATCCATCAAACAAGGGTGCAAATGGTGTGACCAGGATTTTCTCTCTACTACTATATTCTCCCTTATGTGCCTTTGTGCAATAAGGGATACTTCATTTCAAGGCTGAGGTCCTTAGAGAATAATGCATCTTGCATTATAATGCATATTTAATATAATGCCGTTAAAATATATGTATAAATAAATCAACTTCCATTAAGGTACCCTTTCATTTGAAAATATATACATATTTGTCAAGGGGACTTTATTTTTGAGTAATGAAGTGTTTCTTTAGGGGGGGGGGGGGGGGAGCAAACAGGGTGTCGTGTCTCTTCTCAATCGTCTATGTTTAATACACTTGCCAAGTTTCTTTTTAGGGTATAAAGGGATTGAGAGACTCTAAATGATTCATTACAAGGAGATAATGATGATTGAGAGTTGGGATATTGACAAAAATAAGTCGTCCTATAATGAAGTGAAAAATAATTTGAATATATATATATATATTATATTAATACATCTTATTCTTAAAGCTATCAGAGTCCTTTTATTTATATGTAATCAAATCATGTAGAAAAATATCTTCTATTGGAATCCTATATTATAAGTAAAAGCTGAGATATTGAGAGGTTTGTATTTAATAAAATGCGCGGGAAAAATATTAAAACATGGCGTAGAGTAATGATGGCCGGGCATGACGTCAATTGTTATGTACAGAGACATTTAGATATAGGGTGATGATATCGTTGTAAAAATAATCATTTCTCTCATGAATGGAAGTGATTTCAGAGATTCAACTAAATTTGATATTTTTTTTAAAGTTTTTTATATATGAAAATATTGTTTTTCAAGGATCTTTATTGGAAATAGATAATAATATATATTTGGAGAGCGTCTAATAATAGACTGAAAGAAAAGTTTAATATTAGGTTTTAACAACTCTACGTTAAATCAAGAGCTTAATAATGACAAGAATGATATTGTTCGGTAATGGTTAGAATGACGAATCTGAACGTACGTCTGGGCTAAGTGAAAGTTAGCCATCTTTTGTGGTCTATTTATTTATCTATGATTACAATTTCATCTAATCAAGTTAAGACTCAACTTTGAGCTTTATATATTCCTTCAAATAAGTGGAATCTATCAAAAATCACTTCTTTTACACTTTAAGTTCGTGTATTTGATAAGTACAGATGATGTCGGAATGGTTTTTGTTGCGTCATATCCTTGTTATTGTTGCCATATAGTTTGAGATGGACACAATCAAAGCTTTGACTATCAAGACTTGACTGCCCTCATCATATCTAAAAAGTACCCACCCACTAACAATTTAGCTAAGTATTCATTCCCTATCCATCTTATTTAATCATGTCCCCGAACGAGGAGGAGATGGACGAGCTGGCCGAGGAGATGACGAGAGGGAATATATCCATGGAGGAACATCTTCTAAGAGCATTCTTTACATTTATATATTATATATATATAGATATATATTTGCCTTTATGGTTCGATACAATTGCATCCGACAGGATATTAAATAAGCATTATACCATTAAAATATCATGCGGTAGACCAAAAATGACCATTCCCTCTCGGGATTCGAACCTGCACCCCCAACATTGAGAGTTGAAACACGCCTTAACTCACCCGGCTATCGCGCTCCTTATAAATTGTTTTTTGGTAATAAAAGGCTAGCTCATAGACATCATAGTAACTGGCTGATTGTGTTCCGGTGTGGGTGGGCTGATCTAGTAGCTAAAGAAATTCAAAAAAGTTTTTCTGGGTAGTATTTACTATTTACTAAGTGATCTCAAATTAAATGAAGAAATCAAAAGTTGGAACTGTATTCAGCAGGTTTGTTTTGTTCAACTATGCAGGGAACCATCAACTCTACATTCAATCTAGAAATGTCATGAAGAGATCCCTTTTTCGGTCCAGGGATCAATTCCATTAGGGTGGTGGTAATAATGTCCATGATTGGAGAAGGTTGCCTATTATTAAGAAAGGGATTTTGAGGGGATGACGAATTTCGAAGGCTTTTGGGGGAAGAGAGACTTCTGTCAATCAACTTTCTGTCAGATTATTCTCATTCCTTTCAGTTTGCTCATTCTCTAAGAAGTCGTCCCACGTTGTTGAATACTATGTACATTTGACGAGGATTTGGAGGAGTCTCAATACAAAAGAAGGGTCATGGATCCATATGGATTGTTTATTTGGCTTTGTAAGTGAGTTATTAGTCATTTATAGAGCATCAAAACATGATGCCAATATATTTTTATTACTATGTTGTTTGCATATCAAAAGTCAAAAGTTAATCCTTTCACAAGCAGAAGTCAGTTTTTTTAGCAACAAAACAAAGTGTCTTTGAACAAAAACAACTATGAAAAATATCCATAATGGTAAAACAAGCTGAAATGCTTTAATATCTGTCGAAAATAAAACTATTCAGCTTTGTATTTAATGTATTTACACAGAGCTTTGAAATTTTGAAATCTGATAGGGAAGCAATTTACAGAATACTTACTTTTAAGCAACTCATATAAAACTGATTGAATCACACAAAATAAAACACTTAATTATTTGTAGTATTAGAATATTCATTTTATTTTTTGAAACAATATCTAAAAAATGGGGTATTACTATCATTCAAAGCTAAACAAAGCAAATAAGATTTAGCAACAAATTTTTCGATGTATATTGTCATGTTTATGATATATTACATTGTCTTTGGCTGTCAAAGTCCAAAGATTAGAGATCTTCCGAGATAATTTTGATACTTTATTAATCTAACCTTGTTCAGTCTTTTTCTCTTTAGATTAAATTTCAAGCGCCAATTTTTCCCGAAAAAAAAAATATGATCAAGATAAATAATATATATTTTGAAAAAGTCGGACTACAAAAACCCTCTACACTAAACCAGCCAACTTTAAAACCTGGCTTTGACGATATTAAAATATTTAATATATATGAAGATATTCTACGAAAGTTCAGAAGACTCTGTTTATATTAAAGAATAGAGAATGTATCTAAGTGTTAAGTTCAACATATCACCGACCTATACAATAGAATATATAAAAGAAGGAAATAACTGAAGAGTCATCATCGTATGTCACTTTATGACGAAATAATACTATTAAGTCAATGAAGAAAAATGACTTTGAACTCTTGAGCAGTCAAAATATAATATTATAGAAAAAGGAAGAATTGTGCAAAAAATATACCCAGTGACGCAGTTTAAAGGAACCATAGAGATATAAAGATATAGAGAGCTTATTGGACTCGTCAGAGAAATATGTCATTGTGTCAAGAATATAGCTGAACGATGTTTCTCTGCTATTGGAGGAAAGAAAAATACGTCATTGTGTTATGTTTATATCTCTATGATCAGCATACGATGACGTAGTATCAATTACTTTGTTTATAGTGGACACACCGAAACAATAGAACGATGTATCTCTACTATTGAAGGGAATCAGCTCTCTATATCTTTATATCTCTATGAAAGGAACTACTTTTTTAAATGAAACATAACAATGGATGATGTCATTGGATGCTCATTTAATTTTTTTACTCCCAAGATTACATTATTTCATCAAGTGGAACACCCATTTTAATAAATTATTATTATGATGTCATAAAAAATATATTGCAATGTTATTCTACTCATGTAACGGTTGTAAATAATAAACGTCAGTCCGATAGGCGAGTAGTCAGCTCTCTTGGCAATATGGACATACCTTGATTTTCAATATATATTGAAGGAGTCAAGAAATGTATAAGACGAACACCAATTTTTTTAAAGATTATCCTCTCTTTTGATACTATGAAGTCTCACATATTATTATATATATATCTATATATATATATATATATATATATATATAGATATATATATATATATATATATATATTATAGGGTGCGGCAACATAACTTCATTTTTCAGAAGCCAATAAAACAAGATGTATAAATCAGAAAGGTTTATTTTGTTTAATGGTTTTAGTACATATTAAAAGTTTAAATCGCCCCTTATTGAAATAAGCCAGCCGTTCCTCCGATTTGTCCCCTTGTGATTTTTATTTGTGGGGATATTTGAAATCCCGTGTTTATGTCAACCGCCCGAGAAGCCTACCAGACTTGAAGGCCAATATCAGAGAAGAAATTGCCAATATACCCGCTGATACACTGGTGAGGGTCATGGCAAACACCCGAAATCGGTATAGACAGTGTATGGACAATGGGGACGTCACCTATCTGATATGATTTTCAAAACTTTGGGAAACAAAACATATATATATATATATATATATATATATATATATATATATATATATATATATATATATATATATATATATATATATATATAGGATATATATATATATATATATATATATATATAGTATATATATAAATTATGGTTATTAAAGGCTTTAAAAAGAAAATATATAAGTATTAAATTATGGTTTATTTGTTATCATATATTTTGGTTAGAATTATTTTAGATTTCTCAGTGCATTCATTCATTCTATCAATCAAATACATATATATGATTACAAATGCAGTATCTCATATATTATTCAGCATGTTGTTGTAGTTGTGTTTCTTTTTCGACTTTAATTGTAGGCTTGAAGGGATCCACAAATCATATTTATTATTATTTTTGTAATCTGCATGCATGTCATAATTTAGTTTACTCTCAAACACAAGAGAAGAAGAAAACGTTGTGTAGGGTAAGTAAACAATTCAATTTATTGCATGTGAGGGCTGAAAATTGCATATGCAGAGAAAAAGAAGGCCTTGAAATCCGATCAGCAGATGGCGCTAGTTATTTCTAATATTTTTCTATTAATATAAGTTTTTATTGTGATAGGATTGATGTAATGTCTTATATGATTCAATATGATAATGACAGGGCTATTGGAATTTGGAACAAAAACAATGCCCTATATGCCAGAAACGTGCGGGGAAAAAATGACTAAATATGGGAAAAAAATGCGAAAAATATTATAAAGCAAAAAAAGCCTTAATATGTGGAAAAAATATGTATATTCTAAATAAATAAAAATTGTGACATGTAATCATTGTTCCACTGAAGAATGAGCATATATTTTACATGCCTCTCTGTCAGACTGGTTTCGCTGGTCAGACAAAAGAGACTTAGTTTGGAGAAGACCCTTTCGCAGTCCATAAAGGTAATTGGAGCGCACGAGAAGAGGAACGGTAGTCATGGACAGTCTCATGGAAGCTCTCAAAACGAGATCCATTTTTAATAGGGACAAAAAACGAAACTGAGCCCAAGAGTAGCTGAAGCTGAGCGCAGGGCTCAATTAAATCGAAGTAGATCCCGTGGACCCCCGGTCAAGGGTCACTGCTGGATCCAGGTGTTGATTGAGCTCATCGAGGAAAAACTAGAATGTATATCACAAATCATTCTGCACAAAAACGGATGTGATCGGATTTTCGGTTGGGATCATCTTTGAGTTCCAATTTCTGTCTCTTCAGAATTCTGGAGTAGATTTTAATTTTTTCGAATTCGGGTTTTCTCAAGGACACTGTTCAACTTGATGGCAAAGGCTCAACAGTCAGCTGCTTCTACAACTTCTCAAGGATTCCAATTCTCTCTCTCTCTCTTCTATATATATATATATATATATAATATATATGTATAATATGCGATAAATATGCAGAAAAAAGACCAAATATGTGTATATGCGTTAAAAGCTCGTTTATGCCAGAAAGTGTATTTACCAGATTCCTACAGCCCTGATAATGACCATGCTACTTATTTTATTGATGGTATGTCGTATTTACAGTCCAGTTAGAGGTTATCTGTTTATAGAGATCACTGATGATGCTGGCAAATAAAAATATAGTATTATAAACAATCAATCAAAACTGATATTTATGAGCACTTTTTGGTTCTACTGAATGACACCTATAGTCATATTTATTATAGGGCATAGGTACTTATATATTTACTGTATATCTATGATCAACTGTTATACACAAATGTAAGCTTTTATTCCACAAAAAGTCAAAATCTTTTTGTTCAAATTTCTTTTAGAGAATTTAAGTTTACTCATTTGTTGAAACATACAGTGCTTTTATAGATATGCTCTTGTAGGCGGGTGATATCCTAGATAAAGTCATATTACCGATCAATATAAGGGATATATACATAGTACATTAAGAAAAAATGTATTAGAAAAGTCTAACATAAATATTTTTGTCAACTTTGCAATACTTTTTCCAATATAAGATAACATGCTTCTTCTTTTTGGGAGTCAAACGCGCTTACAAAGAAAAACTAATATATTTTGTATTTTTTTACAGAATACAGATGTATATAGTAAAATAAAGAGGGGAAGAAGATCGTATGTAGGTACAATAAGGAGGGTATTTTGTTTTATTTACTAAAATACCTCCTTACTCTCTTCTTCCCCAGCATTCATAGGCTCAATGCCTACATATTTTCCCCCTCTTTATGTATTTCACTAAAAACACATCCTTACTATCTTCTTCCCCAGCATTTATTGGCTCAGTGCCTACATACGATAATCTTCCCCTAGTTTAATGTACTAAATACAACTCCTTACTCTCTTCTTCCCCAGTTTTCTTCGCGTGACGTCATCATTTTCTTTCTCTTTCTATATTTTTGTTTGGGGAAGACGCATAGAGATATAAAGATATAGAGAGCTGATTCCCTTCAACAGCAGAGACACAGCGTTCTATTGTTTCTGTGTGTCCACTATAAACAAAGTAATTGATACTACGTCATCTTAAGCTGATCTTAGAGATATAAACACAACACAATGACGTATTTCTCTTACGAGTCAATTATGAATTAAATATATATTAAAATCTACAAATCTAAAGGCTTTGTAGTAATAAATAAACATCGTAAATAAAAAATCTAAATCTTTGTAATGGATTATCCACTTATTACTACTTAATTTTTGAGAACTTTATTAGCATTGTATAGCTTTGAAGTTGGCAAATTAAAAATTATATGTGTCTTCTCTGCAAGGAGGGGATAATAACGCCACACCATTCCATTTGTGTTTTTGGTCGAACCATGCAGGAAATCAGGAATCAGCTTGCCTTGTAGTGCACAGCTAGAAAGAGCCAAATAGAAGCGGAAATCTAAAAATATATAAAAATATGATTAAATTTTTATCCAAAGCACATTTCTAACGGCTGAAATTGGATGTAGATCCGTTGAGTTTACTGTGGATTTTTGTCTTACTTAAAAGTGTGATTACATTTTTTAAGCGCTAATTGATATTTCATGAAGAATAGGAAATCGTAAAAACAATTCGTCTATTTCGTTAATTCTTTTATGTACATACTACTAATGAGTTTTGTGCCGTTGACCGATCTTTTTGCGAATATATAGGATGCTCTGCCTTTGTTAACGGTACGTTGACTTTGAGTAATTCCTTTTCTCAGAATATAGGCTAAAAATTCCTCTAAGCTATTGGCCAATATATGGCGTATTGATAAAAATGTTTTCCTCAGTTTGGAACAGTCCCGGAAGATGTTGATCCTTGTTTCCTTTTCGTTTTTTGCTCAGGAAATACATGTACTTCTGTAGTCGTTGAAGAACTTACTCAAAAATTAACAAACGAACCTAGAACTTTAAAAGCCTAGAAGCCCCGAGAGGGAAAGTCAATTTTGGTCAGCCTCTTTATAAGATCTAGGGTCGATAGGCTAATTTACACGCTATAATACTTATATAGCCAGTTGTATGTAATTCTATCGAAACAAATAGATCCCCCCCCCAAAAAAAATACAGAGAAAAGAAATAATCGATACGTACTTCAAAGATACATTAAAAATCTATAATTGTATATTTCATTTATTTCGCAAAAGTAACGAAATTAGGAGGTGAAATGTAGAAGGGCACACCCTTTAATCTACAAATGCAACCGCCCTGACTGTCCTTTATGAATATTTAGTGGCTATATTAGCTAATGATATTGAATAATTAGGTACTCCATTTATTCGTTGAATTATTTACATGCAAAGTGGTAGGTAGAGGAATGAGATAGAGGACCCATGTCACGAATGTCTCTAACCATTATCCCATATACACTTATTTAATATCATTGACAAAATTGATTTGTATATATATATGCATGTATATATATATATATTATATATATATATGAATAATTATATTATCAAAACGTACTGACAAATGTAATCAGAATAGAAGTTAATGTTTTGCTATCATATCTTTAGTCCAGCAATCCCCCCAAAAATATTAATAATATTTTACTAAGGCCTTAAAGTAAACAACATTTCCATATTTGATTGACTCGACCAGGTGTCCTAATTGGCAAAGGCGGTCTGAATCCGTAACCACAAGCGATATATTAATTCTAAGGCGAAATTATAATTAAACATTATATCAACAAGGACTGTATCATCATTTTATTTCAATTGCTTATATGTATAGTTTCTAATAGGTGTCAATAAGTCCTGTTGAATGTGTTTAAAAAAATGCTTTATTCGATATGACAACAAACTGTCATTTAATTGCAGCCACTGAATCAATTAATGTGCTATGTAAATAAGGCTATATGTTTCCATAGTTTTAGTCAGTATTCAAGCTTACTTATTTCACTTATGAAACTAATTTGAAAATTAAGTTTATATCTTATATGTTTTAAACTAAGATAATTAAACTTTTACTTCTCCTGTTTCATTAATTTTAATTTGGAAATTCTGCATCACTCACATATAAAATGCGGCACCAATTATGTGGTCAACCATAAAGTAAACAACTGCAGAGCCATCTATCTACATAAAGTTGAAATGAATTAAAGTCAATACATGTGTTAAGACATTATATTTGTTAAAAGGAAAGCAATTAATTGAGGATGAATTTGTTGTATTTTGCTTTTATTTATGGAAGATATTTTTTTTCTTGATATCCTCACATTTTGGTCTTTCTTAAATCCATTCTTAATGATCCGTTAAGGAACATTCTTCATCCCCCCCCCCCTCACTTGTTCAACAATTTTCCATTTTGATTATCTTATAACCTATATGCCACTCATGCGTAACTTTCATGTTCCTAGAATAAATTAAAAGTTTTTTTCTAAAAAAAAAAATGCAAGTGTCATCTTCCACTTATTTCTTGCCTAATAACTCCGAGATTTCACTTTTTATGCAGTAACTTGTTAGGAGAGTGTTTTTAAGATGTTTCATTAGGAGGAAATAGAACTTTTAACATGGAGGTCGCTTTTTGAATTTTGCTCCTAAATTATTGACAATGAAGGCTCTATATGTGTTTGAATGCTGTTTAAAATATCGGTACTTTTTCTTGTCTGTAGGGATCATAGAGGTATAAAGATATAGAGAGCTGATTCCCTTCAATAGCAGAGAAACGTCTTTCAGCTGTATTCTGTGTGTTCAAAATAAACAAAGTAATATTTACTACGTCATCGTAAGCTGAACATAGAGGTAGAAACAAATCTTATAATTTAACGTGACGTCATATCTGACGTAGATGATAATGCACGTTTTTCTATGTGTCAATGTTTATTCTTATATGACACTAAGAAACCCCTCGTTCACTCACTAGATAACAAGGTCAATCCTTTTCCTCTTCAGAAGAGACTCAGTGACTGATTATATTTGACGTCACGCTTACAGGATTCTCTGTTTGTTAATCCTTAAGCATAGGGAAGTTAACTTATGTAGTGTGTTCAGGCCATAGAGATATAAAGATATAGAGAGCTTAATCCCTTCAATAACAGAGAAACATAATCGTTCAGCTGTATTCTGTGCCCAATATGAACAAAGTAATTTGTACTACGTCATCGTAAGCTGATCATACAGATAGATTCTAGCTCTATGATCAGCTTACGATGACGTAGTAAATATTACTTGTTTATATTGGACACAAAAATACAGATGAATGGAATAAGCTCTCTATATCTTTTATATCTATGGTAGGGATCGATGGAATTGCATCCGACAGGATATAAATAAGCATTATAGCATTAAAATGAGTCACTCAAACCTAGGATCTTATCAATTAGGTAGACCAAAATGACCATCCCTCCCAGATTCG
The DNA here is from genome assembly GCA_013387185.1 of Caligus rogercresseyi. Classification (NCBI taxonomy): domain Eukaryota; kingdom Metazoa; phylum Arthropoda; class Copepoda; order Siphonostomatoida; family Caligidae; genus Caligus; species Caligus rogercresseyi. The sequence continues at coordinate 299,200 of CP045907.1, read as the reverse complement.
AACCTGCACCCCAACATTGAGAGTGTAACACGCCTTAACGCTCTCGGCTATTGCACTCCCTTCTTTTCTCCGTGTATTTAAAATATTAATTAAACCATCATTGATTATCCCAAATGCCTACCAATTGCATATCAATATAAGTCGATAAACAGTTAATATGATTGTTAAAAATATATCTTATTCGCAATTGTCGCGGCAAATCTATCATATTAGTATGGGTTTGAATAATATAACCCACGTTAGTATTATTATTACTATATCAAGCAGGGACTTGTTCTCTTATTTACTCTTTCTCTAATGGCGGCATTTCCCGGCATTAGTTGAGTACTTAAAGTACACCATTGCATCAAAGCGATCTGATGGTTGATAACAGCATGATGCATTACTTGGGAGAGCATCATCGCGGGGCTTTTATTATTATTATTACAGGAGTACTCAGTTGTTACCTTCACTTGAAATAAAGAACACCTATCTCTCTCATCTCTGTCTCTTTATTTATTGAGGTAATCATTTAATTAGGTTTTACCGCTGCATCAGGGATACAGCATCACAGTCCTTTGGGGTTTGGTATATATCATCATCTTATACAGTCCACTTCGCTTTACAGCAATCAACTCGAATTTATATAATTATTTTGTTAACTAATTTCCAAAACATAGAATTCAACACAAACACATACATGCAAGTGAAGGCGTGCATCTCCTTCAAACGTCTATCAGATGAATCAAATTTTTCTCACCATCTTCATAATTTTAACTCACTTTGAATAGCCCTCATAAATGAAAATGCTCACATCTGAAATATATTTACATATAGAGCACAAATAATGGAAGAGGATTCATAGAGATGTCCAAATTTAACACATATTTATGAAATAATAACTTTCTTCTAAATTTTTATTGATGCTTCTCGACTTTTGAGGGATATTTAAATTTTATTACTTGATTTCTATGTTTTTATGTATGACATCTTATTGTATTGCTTTTTGTCGGAATACGAATAAAAAATCTCCAAGGGATCAACTTTTACAGAGTCAAAAAATAATTATTTTAATTGATCTCTCAGGATATAAGTAAAAAAAAAAATATTTTGCTGTTCTTATACTATCTGAGAAATGAACGTGAGAGCAATAATTAAAATAATGATTATACTACGATAATAAAAACAACTTTTTTTGTTGAAAAATAAATCTTGCTACTTAATCCCGAATATAGTTACACAAAAAACATTTATTCATTTGGTATTGGACTCGATTATTTTCATGTCTAATAGGCATGCCATAAGTTTATCGACCAACGATTAATAATCGATAAGATTTTAATCAATTTAATTTTGTTAGTCGTCAATAATCGAGCAGTTGGGCATTCTGTCTGTATTATGTTAATAACTTAAACATCTTACCGGTTGGAAAGCTGAAACATAAATTCCTCACGTTGGATGTGGAAGAATAGAAAAAATTTAGTAAGTCGACAAATAGAAAAGACATCTGTATAGAATTATTGACGTGATTTTTTTCAAAGCATTAATTTTCCATAACAATAAAGATGCACTTACCTATCCCAAATCCACAGCAAACATCGGGTTGGCGCTGTTATGAATTAGACGATTAAAAGTTGACTAAATAAAACAAGTAAAGATTAATCTATCAATCGACAACCTGCATCCCTAGTCTCTAACCTGTTTTCTCTAAATGATATATATAGACAATGAATACTTAAACAATCAGGAAAGGTAGAGTAGCGCAACCTTTCAAAACAAAAATACAAAGCGGGATGGACTAATTATTTATTGCTGCGTGAATGAAGTAGTGGAAGTGTGTAGAGGAATTGTTTTAGAACTACCTATTATCTTCAAACTAGACGACAATGGGGAAGGTTTGTGTTGCTCCGGGTTGCAAGAGTGGCTACAATCCAAAGGGCAATGAGGGGAAAAAGAGACGGTTTCATATGTTCCCCAAGGATGAGTCCCTACGCCAACTCTGGACAAAGGCTGTTCCGCGAAAAAATTAGATACCTTCGAGACATTCTGCGTTGTGTGACGTACATTTCATGCCCTCCGATTATAAGCCAGAGTCTACTGACTCTAATCCATCACGTTCAGACAGATCTGGAAAAACTATTTGTCTTAAGATATTAAAAAAAGATGCCGTCCCTTCCAATTTTCCAAATCTTCCTCACTACTATTAAAAAAAAAGCCTCCTCTTAAGCGTTCCTCCACCTCAACCTCCTCCTCACGACTCCTTAATGAAAACGAGCGAATTTTAAAAAAGATTAAGGCTTTGAAGAGGCCAATTCATTTTTAACACTCGAAGAGCTTCAAATTAAAATGGATAGGACTTGCCTTCCGAGCGGCGTTCAAGAACATTATGATGAAAAAGATAAAGAGCTATGGTTCTTCAAGATGAACTTTAGTCATGGAGGACCGTCAATAGACTTCAGTCTAAAGATTAATGAAGAAATGTCAATCCATATACGGTAAGCCAAACTTCATTCCTTAACCTTCTTTATTTATATATTGTTTTTCACATATCAAAACTTGAATATTCCTCAGTATTTTCTTATTGATACTTCTTCATACAACTGCGATGACTTTATTCCCTGCTATATTGTATTTTTCAGGGTGAAAGATAGAGATCTATCTTTTAATCATCTCGAACATATCACCAAGAACAATCATATTACGAAATGTGACACCCTTCTTAATATTTGGCCTTCTTAAATTCATTGACATCAAACTCTTCCACCAATCAACTATTTGGCTTGGAAAATGAATTAAACACAGCTTTAAATCATTTGACAAATATCTTGCCCCATTTGGACGAAGCAAAAGAGAAGAAATTACACTTTTTGATTGAACAATTATCCTTGTTGTTTAAATGTCCACAACAACGGAGATACAGTCCTGCCTTGTACGCCTTATCTATGTCCTGGAAAGGTTTCTCAACGAGTCTTTATAGAGATCTACGTAAAGAAGTTCTAACATTACCTACAATACGTCGCCTTACGGAACTTTCTTCATCTTTGAATTTAGAAACTGGATTGGCTAACTCTACAATAACTTACCTAAAGGCTCGCTTCAAGGCTCTAACTCAAAATAGGGATAAAAATATTAGTATAATTTTTGACGAAACATATTGTACAAAATATTTGGATTCAGAAAATGCCTTGGAATGAAGAATATCATAAGTTTAGGCAAAATTTCACTGAAAGATCTGGAATATCATTTTTCTGAGGATATAAATTCAACAAATGAAAAGATTAAGTCGTCTTCTCTAAATATATTTCCAATTTTTAACATTTTACTTTTAAAGATTCATTTGAATATATTAATGACGTATCTATAGTTTACTTTTGTTCTGGTTATATCGCGCATTCCTTATGTAAAACTATAGCCTGTCATTCTTGCCACAATTTATTGACAGCTTTAAATAAGAAATTCGATTTAAAATTATTCTTCTTAGAAAATATTGATGATGAAAGTAAACTTTTAGATCAAATTAATCGAGGTGGACTGACTCGTCCTTCTGATGTTCTTTTTTTAACGTGTTCCTTTGTTTATGCATTTTTTTCAGAAATTCAAAATTCAAAAAGTATCTTCTAAGAGTTGATTTCTTCCCCTTCTTCAAAAAATATTTTTGTTCTTTCGTTTATTAAACTTTTGGAAAATGATACTTACGCTTTGGAAATTATTTTAGCAGAATGCGAAGAAGACCATTCCTTTGAAAAATTTATTCCACAAATCGCTGCTAAAATTTTTAATTGTATGTCCAAAAATTATGTTTCGGAAATCAATGATCAAATTCACAAAAACAAAAGAAAAACAAGCAGTCAAAATATGACAAATAATTCTAAGAGATTGAAAAAACTTAAAGGAGAATAAACAAAATGTATGTATGTTATTATATATTTGCAGAATGTCTTAAATGTATCTATGTTTATTTAATATATGTCTATAAAATTTGTAAAATTGTAAAAAATATATTTCGTTCTCAAAATCCTAATTGTTATGAAACTAATAAGGAAAAGGGAGAATGTACGCGTATTCTCCCTTTTAGATCCCTCATCGTATTTTCCTCACGAGCCTTCTTTTCCTTATTGTTTTAGTATTCATTGATATACAGTAAGAATAACCAAAAGTGATTTAAAGGTTTGGTTAGCATAACTTAGTTTTCCTCATTATTTTCTTTATTAGGTACTTATTCAGTATCTAAATCTAAACTTCATATAGTTCTAAACCACATTGTAAG
>CP045907.1:273945-294854 GCA_013387185.1 Caligus rogercresseyi | reverse complement strand
AGTGATGATCAGAGTTGAAGAAAAAAATTGAATAAACTAGCCACATGCTACATTTTTTTTAATACATGCAACAAAGTCACAATATTGAAGAAAACTAAGGAAATGCTTTATTTTATATATTTACTCACTAAACCTAAACACTAACAATCTTTGCAATGTTATTTTAGAATAATAATCCTTATGCTTCTTATTGTTATGATAATAATAAATAGTGTTAGTTCATAGCAACAAAATATAATGTGAAGTCAAATCCTAGGAAGAATGTTTACTTTTCTGGGATCCTATGAATCCTACTCCGTTTATATTTAGGATCCTCTACGAAGAATTCGTGTTCCACCTTGAAGTTTCCGGAGCTTCAAGAGCTATGCCCTGAACTCGAGCTCGGGGAGAATCCGGATCAATTACGGGAAAGAAGAAGGCAAACCTGACTGGATGGATCCGGAACAGGCCCGCGGGATGGCGGGGCCTGAGGGGCCAGGCCCGCCCACCCACTGAGTGACGTGGGCCCGATTTTTTTATGAATGTGCCAAATTGTGCCCCCCATAACATCTGTAGGGCCCTCCCAAAAGCCTGGGCTTGATCCGGAACTTTCTGTTTTACTGTGGAGTTCCAGCACATATAAGTTCGTAGAGGCCGAGGAGCCTCTAGTCATGGAAGAGTTCGAGGAAATCTTTAAGGCTGAGCCTATCGACGATTTCCTTACCCATCGGATGAGGGTTGGACACTACTAGTGTGGCAATACGATACATCACTCGATTATTGTTGGCTTCATTACAATGCCGCTCGACAGTCTTCTAATAGGGAAACTCAACCCTAGGAAGTCATCAAGCTCGAGCGAACAATGGAGTCGGAGATGGTAGGGAAGGATTCAGCTCTCTTATCGAAGTAAAGAAGATCCAAGGCGTGGAGTCGCCCCAAGAAGTTCAAAGACCCAAAGGCATCCCCAAGACACGTGACCACAAGTGTTCTACATTTGAATGGAACCAAGGAGGATAAAAATGCCCAGATGCGGGGTGGAAGTGCAACTATAGAGGAGTGGTGGGTCTTTCGCTTTCTATTGAGAGGAACCGAAGCCGACGACTGCAGCTGTTTCTTTCAGCCTCGTTGGTGATGAGGGCGACATAATTTTCATCGAATTCGTTGTTGATGGTTGTATAATTAAATTCATTATCGACCTCGAGTTGATGAAGAAAACTAGACAATAGGGCAGTCTTCCCCCAACTTCTGGGGGTCTTAACTTCTCGACTCCTTTACATACGCCTTCATGATGAGACTGTCTGTTTCGGAACCTGATGGGATTTCTCCAAATTCAATATAAATTACTAGGAGGACAAAGCTACTCCCGAGGAAAAAAAAGAGAGGCAAAAGTATAATGAACCCTGAAGAAGTAATGAAATCACGATGTTTATTACAATATGAAGAGTTATTTATAGCACCATATAATTTAAATTGTTACCATTAATATTATATATATATATCTTCTGACATGAATGGCTTATACGTAGACTGATGCAACATATTCAGTTTATACCCATATATGAATTTTAGATGAATTGTTCTCAGAGTTGTATCCATTGGTTTTATTGTGTTATGATTTAATATATTTTTTGCAAATAAATAGTAAAATCAAGTGAAGGTTGTATATTTCAAGAAACTCAATACTCCTTATTGACACGCATTCCGGTCCCTTTCTAATCGACACAACCTACCTTTACAAACATTTTCATTATGAGCCTGTCTGTTTTGGATCCTCATGGGATGAAGAAGTGCAGCTACAAATTTTAATACAGTGTAAAGGGTCATTTAAATTACCTCTCAATAGAAACCGAAAAGACCCACACTCCTCTATAGTTGCACTTCCACCCCACAAGTTTATTACTTGAGTAATATTTTTTTTCGCAAATTATGAAAATAATAATAAGATAATCATTTAAATGTTGCCTAGAGAAATTATCAGTTCTCCTTCTTGACTAACAAAAATTACATCAAACCAAGGATATATTAAGGGATGTTCATTTAGAATATACGGATCCGTAGATGAATCGAGGTATTGGATATTAGATGAGACATTAAGAAGTTGAAGGAATGAATTTGGCTTTCCTTTTTTGAGTTTAAACACCTACTACGAGAAAGAATCCAGTAAGTACTCGCATAGTATGTTTGTTTCATTATTTACATATACTATACAAAATAACACATTTTGATTTACTGATTAATGAGAATACTTTTATATCAATTATAAAGATAAGACAAAAAAAAATAAAAGGAATATAAGAATAGATAAATTGATTCTTTGTTGACCCCTCAATTTTGCGATCAAAGATTTTTTAGGAAGACATTTATTATAAAAACATTGTGTTGTCATTTTTTATGACAGTAAGTGACTACTAAGTTCTACGCGCCAACTACTTTCAAATAACATACATACTATAAATAAAATGGTTTATTTCTGGATTATTTTAGAAAATTTATTGGCATTTTTTAAAATAAATTACCGAAAAATATGCCTTGTATTGCCATGAATAAATAATTTCTTAAAAATGAAAAGGTAAAACTATTTGTATAAATTGGTTAAAAGTGATAGTTTGGGATGTGAATATTTATTAACATTTTTTATATGCCGCTTAATATTTCTGAACGCAGAGTTGTTTCCATTTTAATCCTTTAAGAGTTAATCATAGAAATCCTTAAATGAAATTATAGCTCAAAACTATTTGAATGTTACTTTTTTAAATTGTCGATTACATTTAATGTCTATTAAGTATATATATATATATATATATATAAATATATTTGTGCATATATTTAAAATGAATAATATATATATATAATAAATTTTCTTTTTCGAGAGTCATAGTAGTAGTCACTTGAAAAATTAACTTTGCGTTCACTTACTGTCGCAAAAAATAGCACCAAGATTTTTGAAAATATATATTCCTAAGTTTTTCTAAAATCATTATTAACTAAAACGTTTTGTTACATATCAGAACATAAGATCGCAAAATGAGGGAGGGAGACAATTTTTCTATCATCATTTATTCAAACGTCTGATCCGAAAAATCCTTTGATGGTCATGGAACGATATTATCAAATGAGTTTGCCATTCCAACGAATGAATAAAATATCTTCAAGATGAGCCTCCGTTAATCTTCCTCTCTTTGGAGAGTTAACATCCTTTAGGACAGAGAAAAGTCTTTCCACGTCGCATGTCACCATCGGAGCATTGGCCATCAAGAAGAGTATTGGCATCATATTCTTCATTTCCTTTAGCACTATGCAAGGAACTTGCTGTTTCCATCATTGTCCTATATCCAGGATTCTTATCCAGCAACTCTTTCAACTTGTTGGCAAAAGTTGCAGTGTGAGAGTGGTCTGGACCTCTTCTATCAATTTGAAGCTCTCGACCAGAGGAAGCCTCTCTTGCAAAGCCTTAATGCCTTCACAAGTATTGGGAAGTTGTCTTTGATGACTTCAAGCTGAGTAAGGATCTCTTCATCTTCAAAGATTTCTTTGGCTTCAATTATTGCAGCACTGTCGTTCTTCAATTCCTCCACGAATTTCTTGACATTAAGAAAATTCTTTCATAATAGAAGGCAGCTTCCAACCAAGTTCCCTAACGACTAATCACCGGTTCGGGCGGCAGCGGAATTTTGAAGGAAGCTGCGAAGTGGCGCTTTCTAATTGATGACTTCACTAAAATTTTCTTGACTTCCGAGATGAGATGGTTTACTTTCGGAAATTGCGTCCTAGCGAGGTCAGCAACACGATTGAGAGCGTGAGCTATACAGGTAACGTGTATTACATTAGGAAACTGCTGCCTCAGTCCCGACCAGTCTTGAGACATAACTGGCTCCATCAGTGAGAAAAAGACGTTAGCTTCTTATTAGCCAATTCACTTCCAAGGACTTTGCGTAAAGCCCTGATAACCGCTACTGGAGACTCTGATTACACTATGTAACAAAATTAAGGTCTTTGTTTGCCCCTGGGCTGAAATTTCTAAATTGAGTCCCATTTTTACGTAGATTCCAAAAATGCCACTCAAAATATCGTCCGAAAAAAGGTTTGGATTTATGGCCTTTTTTTGAAAATCAAGATTTTCATCATTTCTAATGGTTCAGGCCCAGTTATCTTCGTGCAAAGTAAGAATAACCACAAATGTCAGTGATATTTATTTTTTCTACTATATCTCTGCATTTCAAATCAGTTTTTATAATTATATATCTTTCGTACAATTCGAAATAATCGGCTTTATATTTCAAAAAGTTGACCATATTTTAGTGTTCTATTTAAGCGGCTATATTTTTTTGTTTCGCGTCTATTGACTATAATCAATATGTAATATATTTTTGGTATATGTCCATACATTTCAGAACAGTTTTTATAATTTCGATATCTGGCATGAAAGTAAAGAAAAGATCAATTTAGTAGGACGAACTACACTACGTAACAAAATTAAGGTCTTTGTTTGCTTCGTCCTACTAAATTGATCTTTTCTTTACTTTCATGCCAGATATCGAAATTATAAAAACTGTTCTGAAATGTATGGACATATACCAAAAATATATTACATATTGATTATAGTCAATAGACGCGAAACAAAAAAATATAGCCGCTTGAATAGACACTAAAATATGGTCAACTTTTTGAAATATAAAGCCGATTATTTCGAATTGTACGAAAGATATATAAATTATAAAAACTGATTGAAATGCAGAGATATAGTAGAAAAATAAATACTACTGACATTGGTGTTATTTTACTTTGCACGAAGATAACTGGGCCTGAACCATTAAAATGATGAAAATCCTGATTTTCAAAAAAAGGTCATAAAGTCCAAACCTTTTTTCAGACGATATTTGAGTGGCATTTTTGGAATCTACGTAAAAAATGGGACTCAATTTAGAAATTTCAGCCCAGGGGCAAAATCCTGTTACATAGTGTTATTGATGGTAGTAACATCGCTCAGACCAATCAAGAACGGACGTTCCAGGGGACTCCATTCAAAGTTCCAGCCATGATTACGGTCATGGCCGTCCTTGCGAATCAGTCGTCTCGTCAGCCTGTACAAAAACATAATTCTCCTTCAATTGCTCTTTAATCTTGGAGCAAATTGTTTCACATTCCTCCTCCATACACTTGTTAGCGTTGTCCGGCTTGGAAGTCTCTTGCCGCAATGCTTCTCGAAGAAGTTGATGAACTCAGGTTGTTCCACCTTGGCCAAAGGGATGTTGCAGGCGATCATCATTCTTGTCAGATCCATGGTAAAGTAGGACGTGTAACCGATGAAGTCTGTTCCTCAACTCAATAGTTTGTGTTTGTTGAAGAGATCAAGATGTTTCTGGTGTTTATTGGATCGGACATGATGAAGAGGTTGCTCCTAATTTTAATATTGAAGGATTTGGAACATAGCCTACAGCAGAGAGATTCTTTTTGTGAGTCGTAAACCCACACTCTGTTCCCACCGAGCTCGTGGATGAGACGGATCGGATCTATAACTGTGGGCATCTGGAATATCTGAAAGTAATAAAAACGTTAGTGATATAGATTTTTTTTTGATAACAAATTAATTTGAAGCTATGAAACAGTATGATGATATAAAATTACATAGTCTTTTGTTTTAAAGTTCTTTAAATGGAGAATCATCAATTAAAAGATTATTTTCCATTCAAACAAGATAAAAAAATAAGCCAGCCAATAATCAAACTACATTAAGTGCAATTCCATGTAAGTCAATTTAATATTATTTAAGGGTCACTATAAGGAAAGGTTCTGCAGACATATTTGCTCAACCATCGGCCCATTACACTTAAGGTATCATTCCCTCCTCCAGTCTCCAGGAATGCCTTTACATGGAACATTCAATCATTTGCGGAGGCCAGTGCCCTTCCAGGAGGAAGGACTTGACTCTGTCCCTGCCTGAGGAGGAATGACTTGGACTCTATTGCTACAACACGCTACATGAGACCACAAGGAGCAATCCTAAATTGATGACAGATTTCTTGAGGGCAGCCAAGAGCCTGGGGTCCCTCTTCTGGTCACTTTTGGGTTGTGCTGAGACCTGCTGGAATCTTCCTCCCTCGCTTCTTTGAAACAATGCTTGAGCTGGACTTGAGGAGCCTCAAGATAATCTCTTGTTCAGCTCGAGACCCATGTGTCTTAGAAAATCTACCAAAGTTGCGCATAGATACCTCCCTCCTAGCAGATCTCATGTTCTTTGCCTTCACTCATTCTTTCTGCGTCCTGGGCCTCGGACATTGAATTAATCGAGAATGAGAATTAGTTAGCGAGTACTTACATCTATATGGGACGAAATAGAAAAGAAATGAAAAATCTCTGAAACGTCTCTGTGGATCCCAAACTGCACGTGTTAGATTTATATAGAATAAATTAAACAAATCTTCTTTTTCCGTCCAGATTTTTATTTAGTTCATATACTTTTTTTCTTCTTTCTCAAATGAAAACAAATCAGTGACAAGAAGATCATGGGTAGAAACTGTTTCGTTCTTCCTTTCTTGTTTGCATTTAATACTACATACTTCATAAAAAATTATAGCAAAATAATATAATCAGTTGGTGTACATGAAGAAAAGAACGGCCAAAAGCAACAATTATTTACAACTCGTTCAACAGCATCATTTGAAACCCATTGAAGCAAAAAATAGATGGAGGTTGGTGTTTCCAATTGAATGAAGCCTTTTTTCTAGCACTATTTTCATTTTGTTTTGGCCGGAAAGGATAAGAAATTACACTGTTAGGCTATATCAATGTTTTTGTCCATGTTTGGGGATTGATTTTGTTGTTTTTATACATCCATTTAATAATATATCTTAAAAAGTAAACATTCACAATCACGTCAAACGATATAATCACAACTGAATCCAATTTTATTTTTTTTTTAACATAATTTTTCATTTTTTAATTTTACCGCTTTCTGAATAAAGATATAATAATTTTCAATTTATTCCATAAATTTTCGACCCGCTTCTGTCAATGGATTAAGAGCTTTGATATCGTTTTGTGTATAATCAAGTTATGCATGCAAATACATACATATATATCAAGATAGACCCAAAAGAACGCATTCCGTCATGAGGAATATAAGAGCTCTTTGCAAAAGAAAGGAATAATCTATTTTATGTTATTAGGTATTCACTTTCGGTTACTTTCAGTCAGTGAGCACGTCAAAGACTCTAGTTTAAAAATTATATAATTCATTCTTCTTCTTTTATGTAGGAGAAAATTATTTGCATTGTCAGAGATGCTTTAAGCATTTTTTTCCTCATTAAATAGTTAGTAATACAAATGAAAATAGTTGATATATACACACACACACCACAATATATATAATATATATATATAATATATTATATATAATATATATAGTATATATATATATATATATATATAATATATAGTTGTGCTGTTTTCTATCCTTGAATCTTGAGAAGAAGCGTTTCATATGTTTTTTATGCCATATCACCCTACCTATATAATGACTGGATACTCAAGTCAGAAGAAAAAAATTGTTCAATATATATTTACTGCTGTTTGATGGCCCAAAATGGCGTTCCCACGGAGTTAGTGCATAGAGACGTAGATATATATATATATATATATATAATATATATATATATATATATATATATAGATATATATATAATATATATTATACCTATATATGAAATAATATTATTGTACTCAATTTTTTAATATAAAACTTTATTGAACAATATTTGGTGTATTAATCGTTCATATTTGATTAGTATAATCCAATTAAAGCTCGTATGCATGTTCTGTTGTTGGCATTTGTGCTATTGACAGCAACCTAACAAAGTCTTTATTAAATTTTTGTTTGTTGAGCAGTCGAATTTATTCACTGTTTATCAATTCTTGCTTCAAAATATTATTAACTTCAAGTGCCTGTCGTCAATAATCATTGAAGGGAACTTCAAATTCGTTTAGGCTTTTGATATTCTTTTAGAACTAATGGTATAATTTAAAAAGACTGACAATTTTGTTTGGTTGTGAGGATATCAAGATTTGGAATCATTGGTATTCTTCAAAAGGTTTGTTGAAAAAAAACCCTCTCTAAATTTGTTCTCCTTGCACATATAAAGTACCTCATGCATTAATACATTACAGTTGAGGCAATCTTTCTGCAAAGAATAACTCTTGTAATGTATGAAGATAATGTCTACTTATGTCAAGGATATTATTTATATATCCTAATGAAATGCAAACCTACGATTTTGGTTTGACGGTTTCTCCAAGGTACTCCTTCATTAGCAGTTATGATTGACGAATATGATTAATATTTAATTTATCTTAACTAGAGAAAGTGACGCTTCTTTTAAAATTAATTGATGTTCAAAGGGTATTTTGCTAAAGAGGTGTGATACGTCCAGGAATATACTTTTGTAAACGAAGGTTAAGGGATTAACTCCTTATGTATCGGATATAAACTAAGATGTGAAGGGAGTTAGTTATTACAAAGTCTCTTTAGTAAAACTAGAAAAAAGGAAAACCGTCTGTCGCCCATCTGGTAATGTATTTATATAAGAAAAGATGGAGTTAGAGTAACAGATAGGAGGGAGGAACAGATTGGAGTAGAGGACAGATAGGAGCAGCAAGACAGAGAGCCGGAGAGAGGGAGAATTCTATTATTTTGATAATTTGTTGACAATCTATTTTCACTCTTTACTCTTGGTATTTGGTGCATGTAAATAATGGGTCAACTATATACGTATAAGATAAGGCGAAATACTTATCATGTTATGTTGTTAAGCCAATAGTGAACTACACGAGGCAAGAGTGGGAATTCCCTCGGTAAAAATACTTCATTAAAAAGACACAAAAGTTTCATATAACTATATAAATATATTACGAAGAAAAAGTCTTATTTAAGTAATAATATAATTGATATAGAATAAAAATACGATATAATAGATAAATGTGATGATTTTGGGGAGATTGTAGTATTTGGTGAGGTTTAATCGGGTTCGCAGTATGTTTTTGATGTAAATATTGTATCTACAGATCTCTGGGACTCAGTAGAAAGTACCTAGCGCCGGATTGACTAGTCGGTATTAGGCCATGTTTGATCGGTATCTATCGATCGGTAGATTTGTTTAAAATATAACGTCTCTGGACAATATCGTTACTCGGTAGGTTCTAAAAAAATACTATAGGAGAGGGTCTATAAAACTGTTTAAGAAAGAAAAATACCTCTACCAATTAACAAAAATCATGTAAACGTTTTAAATGGTGTTTGAGTTTCTATCTCAATGGCTTCAGGAGTTCCTATACAACTTCTATAAATGAACCCAAAGTATATCCTCTTGGATCAATATAACCTAAACATAATGATGTCATCAATATACAAAAAGTACGATTTAATCCTCGAAAAAAATTACTTGAAAGTCTTGTTTTTTAAGTGGTGTCTCTTTTTTGGTAAGGAGGCTATTGAATTAGTAAATTACATTTATTTTATTCCCCTTTTTTCCATATCTTCTGGGGTGGGCGCTTCATATTAACAACCAAGAGAGAGAGATAATAAAAATAATATCTACCCCCTCAGTGATGCCCAGTCAAACCTATTTGTTCTCGCCTTAAATTAAAGAAGAAAAAAAAAGACAGTCGAACATAATATCAAATTGATCTTCATGTTTCTATATACCTTCTTCTCCTTCTTCCATTCCCGTCTATCTCAACCCCACACTTTAATTTGATAACGGGGCTCATTACTCAATGTGGCCATAACATTGTCTTCATATATAGTATTAATGGAGACTCTACGTAGGACACGTTAAAAAAAAGCATTGACATTTTATTTATTTATGTCTATATTTTTTAATAAATAGAAATTGTGAAAACAAATATATTTTTTGTCATAAAGGAAACTATTGGGAAAGCAAGAAGCTCCATTCATTTAATTAAAAAGTCGCTAATAATGAAAAACAATATATTGACATTTATATTGCGCCAATTGAATAATTTACAACACGGATTTTGTAAAGTATACCAAATATGGTATTGCATAAAATGTTTTGTTAAAGCGATAAAAATGTGTGCTTAAAAAACACGTTAGTTTAAAAGAAATTAACTATTATAAAGTCTTCATTAAACCATGCCTTTTTTCTATGTCAATCAACTATCAAAAGCCTTTAAAATATAATCGTATTTGATAACTAAACTTGATTTGTGTATTTTAACTATTTTTCACTAAACTCTTTTTTTTTATCTTAACAATTGTTTTTTTATGTTGCAATCGGTTAGGGGCATGAGGACTGGATTTCCATTAAAGCAAGAAAAATGATTCAATCGAATCAAAGAACTAGAGTTAATTTCATTTGAGGTACATTGGAAAATACACAAAGAGCTCAGAATCATATGTGTAAAAATGATGATTTTAGATCTTGGGGCTGAAGAAAAAGGGTAATTTACCAAGATTAAGTTAAAAACACTCATTTAAAAATATCTAATATTGAAATAGTCGATGGATGGATGACATTATTTTTTTGAACAACAAAGTCAGCTGTCGATTTTACTTATTTGTTAATTAATTTGTAATTCCAATGACCATACTTATATTCAAAACTATATAGTAGAAAAATATTTCTCCCACAAACGGTCATGAATGCTGAGTTATTTTATAATGACATTGCAAATTTTGCAACAAAAGGCTTTTAGGATATTAAATCCTTCAATTTCACACCTTCAATGAACAATTCAAAATATGCAGAGTAAAGGTTTCAAGCTAGTTTTTTGAGCGAATATATGTAGTCATTTTTTTGCCAATATGATTCGATATAATTACATCCTTGTGGATAAACATCTGCGCGTTTAAATAAGTCTATGGAACCAAGGATCTTATCAATGAGATTGGACAAAATCGACCTTCCCCTCTCGAGAGTCGAAGCTGTGCCCTCGATATTGAGAGTCGAACACGCTTCTACTGAACGAACACGTTACCTTACATCAATCGTTTTCCTTTTTGATAAAAAGCAAGATCCCACGCCCCTAACTCGTTTACTTTTAATTGTATTTAATTTGTTTGTTCAGCACCAATAATAAAATTTTAAATAAAATGCTTATTTATATAGTTTTCTATGCAGTATCATCGATTTTATATATAATATCATCTATATATATTTTCTGAAATGTAATAAAAAAGCAGATCTTTTTTTTAGAAATATACTTTAAGAAAATACTTTTTTTGCCTATATTTGAATCGATAGAATTGCAGTATGCGACTGGATATAAATAAACATACTAGCGTGTAAATACATCCATCGAGCCAGGGATCTATCGAACCTAGGATCAAAAGTTTCAGTTTCAATTCCCTTTTTCTTTGATATTAGTATAGCTTTGAGGGCGATCATTGGATCGCTCAGAGTTTGTCGAGTCAGTGTGTACGTCATTAAATTGTCCAAAAGTATGTAAAAAATACATAATATTGTGCAAAAGTTAGAACCAGAATATAAAAATAATTGTGCTGGAATTCAAGTCTATGTCGACCCGCGGAATGGAGCGATGATGACTTAGCCGCTATACATAGATATTTAATTTCTTGTAATGAGTCAAAATTAAGAACCCTGATCACAAATTTTGAATCAAATACCTTTATGGAGCCAATGATACACATGTTTATGAAATAAGACACACTGATGCCTAATGTGAGTTCATTTTTCGTACTGGGAGTCCAGATTTGTCATTTTTTAATTTTGATTTAATCACATTTTTCTTGAAAACATGAATTCAAAGTCTTAAATGAACATCTAGAATTTTGGTTTCTTAAGCTGTATTCCGGAGTGACGTCATTAATGATTTCATAGAGTCAGATTCAATAGAACAGTAATTTTTTGGTACAAAAAGATGGTTGTACTCAGTACTTAAGATTTAAGTAAATTTTGGCGATAAAATGTTCTTAGCAGTTTCATAACAGCTTTGTTGATGATATCTTATATCAATTTTATGATATAATACGTTCTCAGAATGACTAGACAGTATTCTGTTTCTAGATATATATTAAACTATGACCTTAGGCAGTTACTCTTCTGTCTATAGAATTTAGTCGCATCATTAAGAATATATATAATAACCAATGTTATATAAAAAACAAGTTTCAAAAATATAACATGAGACTGTTTTCATTTTAACTAAGCAATACAAAATAGGTTGTAGTTATATGTGGCAGATATAAAAAAGAATTGTTCCTTCAATTCATTTTTCAGGGATTTCCGATAATTTTTGTACCCTTTTAGTGACTAAAGAGTCATGGGAATTAATTACGCCTCTAATTACTGAGTTAATTAGAAAAAACGTGACCAAGAAGGCCTCCGAAATATAATCAATGTCCTTGCAGAAAGGGAAGTATGGAAATGTCATGTGGTCCGCATAAAAGAAATACTTAATGAATGACTCTCGAGGTTAGAATTATGCATCGTATGTTTCCATACAATATAAGGATCTAATATCTTTATTATTTGGGAAATGATTATCAAAGTCTACAAAAAAAACAAAGGAGAGGGCCTCCTTATTTATTTTAAGATCGTTTTCTCTGTTCATTTATTATATATGTATATATATAAACTATTTATTTCGTAAATATAATTACATCTTGACAATTTTTAAAGTAAATAATATTGAGGACAATAGAGAGAGTTTAAGTGAGGGTGGAGACTCCGCGAAAATTCTTTATCACCTATTATTTTATACTCCAAAATAACTTTTTCCCAATTTCTCGTAAATATTCATTACATGATGAAAATTTTTAAAGTAAATAATATGGAGGACAAAAAGAGAGTTTAGGGTCGTGGAGACTTTCGGAAAATTCTTTATCACAAATTTATTTTATTCGCCAAAAGGATTTTTCACAATTTGTTTAAATTGTCGAGTTAGATTGGGAACAAATTTCTGTGGATCACTTGAGGTTTTAAGTTGTTTTTTGGAGGCCTTTGGTTATTATTCCGGGAATATTCGTTTTCCCTATGTTATTAACAAACAAAAATTATTGACAAATACTGTGTAGCATCCGCTGGCATGTAACTAAAGTAACTAAATTGCATAGGGATTGGGATAGCTCAGTGTGTCAAGGGATTTTCAACTCTCATTGCTGGGGACGCAGTGGGTTCAATTCCCGAGAGGGGATGGGCAGTTTTGATCAAACTCATTGATAGATCCTAGGTTCGAGTGATAATTTTAATACTTTAATGCTTATTTATATCCAGGCAGAGACTACAATTTTCGAACCAAATAGCACAAAAAAGAAAAATACATATAATTTTTGCAGCGCTTTTTCAAAGAATAAGGGAAGGAAATATATCAGCTGACGTTTTCTCCTATTCCCTTCTTCTTCCTCTTTCACATTAATGTACAACCATTTGAGATAATATCCACGACTCAGCTCATTTCTTCACGCCTTAATCATATTAATAATTCGTATCATGAATATTTTTATAACGCTTCCACTCATAATTTTATTAAGAAAAATCGTGAGGCACTCACTCTAGGTGATTCGCTACGGAAAAAAAAATGGCGTCTTTTATATGTCTAATACAAAAATCACTTATGGTCTCTCAACTCTTTGGTTATGAGCCCCTCCTTCTATTCTCTTATATTGTCACAAAGGGGTATTTGATTGAACGGTTAGTGGGGTTTGATGGGACATGCTCAGTTCAATGCTTTCGTCACTTGGACGGGTCAATGGAATATACGCTTTTAACACACACACACATTAAAATGGTGCAAGAGGACGGACTGGTCAATGATCTTTGATCCCTTTCAGAGAAGGTTCTCTCTTTTTTCTTATGCAGGTGTCTTTATGTTTAAAGAACAGATGTAATGTTTTATTATATAAACAGCTAACAGCTTTATTGGCTCCTTAAAAGCTGAACATGTTTCTAATGTAGGGATTCAGCATCGGGTTCGTGGACCTACCGAATTAATAACTAGAATCTCAACGAGAAGAAAAATCAGTCCTCTGAAAGAGTTGTTAAAACATATAGGGAGTTAAAATGGCTGCTGCCCTAATGGTGAAATGTTTTCTTGAGAATAATAAAAATATCCAGCAAAAATGTCAGGTAATGCAGTCATTCTATGTTAGTTTCATGAATAGGTATTTCTTCAAATGACGTCACTGGTTTCTGTTTCTTCTCTTCTTTGTTTTATCAGCTGCCCACTCCGACGTTGTTATTCCCTTTTTATTACTATTTAGTATACTGTGTATTCAGTTATTTTAGAGGTTCGCGCTAAATATTTGTTATTGAATAAGTCTATCCCTAAAGGGTTACCTACTCTGTACGAGGATAGTGTTATACTTACTGTCAACTCCAACACATTTTTTCTTAGAGTAGTCGGCCTCCATTAGACTCAAAACTTGGAAGAATATTTCAAATTGAAAGGTATCAAGGGAATGTAATTTTTGCTATTTTTAGATACTAATATTCTATAAAACACTCAAAATAAAGGGTTAGACATATATTGGATCATCCCTGGAGTCCAAAATGACTGTAAGATCATCAAGTCCGGTGTGAAAGAGCCTTGAACATCAGCAACACCTCCCTTTTTCCCATTATATATATTATATCAATGATAAATATTAAAGATTGGAGATTCCTCAAGTATTAATGGATTCACACATCAAACATTTTCGGGGTGCGGAAGAGGCGATATTTTCCTGAATCCCATTGAGATAATTGCTCAGCCTGATGGACTCTCACATAGACGACACGTTAATATATTACTATAATTGGATTAGAGATAAAAAACCATGGACAATTAATTCCCTCAATAACCAGTAATATTTTGAGAATCAACATCAAATTGATGGAAGTTCATATCCACCGAATGAATACTACTACATAAAGAAGGTTTTGTGAAGATCTTTTCTATGTGTATTTATTAGTTCAAGGAAAGTATCATAGAGAATATAGAGTGTGTAAGTCACGCATGGTAGCGCTGGGTATTTGTTAGCTCTCCATCGGGTTGGAAAGGCAAAAAAAGTGTAGAGCGAGTGGAAATTCAGATATTTTAAAAATGAAGAAACTTGATTATTTAGAAAAATTACAAATATAGAAATATATAATTAAATATTTTGATTTCAAATTAGATCTGTAAACAAAAGTTAAAAGGCAAAAAATAATCTTCCAATAATATAAATCATAACTTCAAACCAAAAACGACATGCTCTTGTAATATACACTAAAACAATAAATCAACAACACTATAAGTAACAATAGAACATGATAAATATATTTACATAACAACTTAATAATTTGGAAGTAATAATTTAGAGCCAAAACCATAAATAATCAGGATAAATCCAACACCCACCTTAACCTAAAAAAGAAAACTAAGATGAAATATTTTTTTAATTAAATTTTTGATGTCATTATTAGAGAGATTTAAAAATTTCCTGTGTTCGACGGGACATGAAGGATAAAAACGAACTAATTGACCTGTATAATTCCATGTGCCACTATTTGAGTTAGGAATGTTTATTGTAAGAGCCGAGTAACGCTCAGTGGTTGATATCAGAGTGGCTCACATATTCTCTTACAATTGAAGTTATCACTTGCTAGCCTATGTGCGATATTCAGCTTCAAAAGCGATATTTCCATAGTGCGCCTTTTTGGTGAACTTCTGAGATTGGAATATATTATATATATATAATTTGATCCTACAACATGAATGTATGTGAGAACAATAATAATTTAGAAGGAAACAATTCTGCAGGCAATGATTAAGGGATAACATATGGAGCTTTTTTCTCAAATCTTAGAGGTAACGATAAGAGGAATGGAATAATAATAACAATAACATTATGAAAACGTGTTTGATTGAACATCAACAAATAATTTGAAACCATGTATTTCTCATGGGTTTAAATCTATTGGACTCTTAAAATATTATATATTACTACCATAGAACTGTTTAAGAACTTACCTCCCATTATGAGTCTTCAAAGCCTAAAATCTACCGCCTTTTTTGAAAAAAAGAAAGAATCCATTTAATGGGGGAGGAAAAGGAAAAAAGCAATTACGAAATGAAAAGGGAGCGATAGAGGTTATTTTCCAGGGCCTGGACAATAATAATGATAATGTTGTTTATATATATATTTATATCTTCATTTATATAAAAGCATCCATGGAAAACTTTCTTTCTTATATTTGGTCAAGGGTTGCTATGATGAACGTACATTGTACACACAGGCACAAACAACATAGATTGGCAAAGGGGAAAACCCAGGAGGATGATTAGGGATTTATGAAGATAAGGCTTGTGATTCCTGGGATATATATCATTCTACGCTTCCCTTACACTGCTACAATAGTTTTGAAGGGAACAAAAAAAGAACAATGACTATTGCATTGGTATTATGTACTTTAGCTCATGGCCAGAATCCAGGCTTGTTGATCGGAGTTTTTTCTGATCGGCGATCAATAGCGATTTAGCGATATTTGATCGCTGATCGGAGTATCGCAAAGGTCCTGATCTTTATATCTTTTGATCGTAAGAAAATCACTTAAAAATAGCGATCCGATCAATGTATAAATAACTAATAAAGAAAAAATGTTTGTAATAAGGTTTTTGAGACACACCTTACATTTCTTAAAACTTAATAGCTGTCACATTGACCAAAATCCATTACAACAACACAGAAACACAAAATACAGACTAATACTAATGGAAGAAGCCAGTTTGTGCTATCCTGCTATATTTTTGTCCTAAAATATACAGACAGACGACTATCTAGAAATCATTGTTTTGGAGCTCATAGCTATGGGAAACATTTATTCTGGCATCTCCTTTCTTAAATATGCAGGACATATGTCAATTGTGGAGCCAGAGAGTTGGAGCTCATAGGCTAGGAGAAACAAACATTCTGATATTTGTGTCCTAAAAATACAGAAAGGCGCCTATGGAGAAGTCGTAGTTTGGAGCTCATAGGCTATGGGAAACAATCATTCCATTGTCATATAAAGGGAATACTTAAAAGGTTTGACTGTAAATACATTTAATTTGTACTTAGAATTAGTATTACATAGGTAATTTTTTTGTTGATCGCGATTTAAATTGATCGGATCGCTGATCGGACAAATCCCTGATCGTTATATCGCTATATCGCAAAGAATTTCTGTCGCTATTTTTGATCGGATCGCTATTTTTTCTGATCGCTCACAAGCCTGCCAGAATCTAATAAATATTTATAACTTTGGTGGGTAACCTTATGTAGGCTATATTCATTCCTTGATTTTTATTTACAAATAATATTCCCAAGTGACGTAATTCATATTCGTGGATTCCTTTAGGGTCAACTAAAGACCTCTAGGGAAAGAGTGGGTATTAATTTAATTGCACTCTTGATTGGCTAATAATTAGACGGCTGTAAATGGGTCCCAATTCTTTAAGTCATAAATTAAAAGATTTTCATGTGTAATGGGATGTTAAGGTAATGTATTTACAAGAGATGCAACTAGAGTCAATGTAGAAATCATAGATGGAATTGTTTCTTTATTGGAATATTGTATGTATTTACTGATATACTAATTTATAAACTAAGTTTTTGTTGGTCTAATTATTTACTTTTTTTATTATTTATATAATCTATTTAATTTTAATCACTTTTAGTAGCTCTAAAGCTGTAATGACACCAAATATATCTCATTACATACACACACACGCACTAAATTTGAAAATAAACACTAGAAATGGAGCCTCAAGTAGGCAAAAAAAATAATTTAAAAGATCTTCATTAATGATAAAGGGAGGATGAATCATCAAAGATTATAATAAAATGTGCTCTCTTAACTTGATCATCCATCATTTATATCTCTTGTATCCATTTTTATAGCATTTAATCACGAAAAGTTTTAAAATGTATTAAAAATAACTTATATTAACTATCCACTCCCGATTTTGTGACCTCAGAATACGATTTCTGGTGGTTATAAAATCATATAAAAATCGCAAATAATGGTTGTCCTTAAGAGTATTTTGGAATGGTTAAAATCTTTTAATGGTGATGACTGCACATATAAAATATATTTAATTTAAATAGAATTTGAATCCTTCGCCAATTTCTGTGTGTACAATATATATATATATATATATATATATATATATATATATATATATATATATATATATATATATATATATATATTTGGGTTGTTCTTATTTTTCAAATGTTTGAAATGTTAGCAACATTGTGGATTTTCTGTTTCTTGGTGATAAAAGAAGACGACATACAAAGTTTGAACAAAATCGGTCAACATTACGAGGTCGCGCAACGAGGTCAAAGTTTTAAAAATTTAGTAAAAATATAGTTTTCCGCAAATTTCTTCAAAATGGTGGACGTTACAGACTTCAATAATAATTATTAATTTAAAGGAAATCTAATTTACTACCAGACGTATGTTTGATGTTTTTTAATAAAACAAAGTTTTCAGTAAAAACAAAGAAAAAAATGGAGTGTGTATTGTTAGCTTATTTCATAGCTTTTTTGTATCAATTAACTTCACTCGCCTGTAGAAGATGACTTGTTCGCTTCAGAGTAAAATAGTACTTTTAAGTTTAGTAAAACTTTAGATGATAAATCCAAAAATGACCTTGGTTGCATTCTATCAATTCAGAATTCAGTACAATCTGAGTTTACATCATATGATTCAGAGCCTGTATTGACCTATAAGAAATCGATTATGAAAAAAATAAAAAATAATGTGTTTCTTAGATTTGCGTCAAGGTATCCTCTCAAAATTTTACTTTGTCTCTGACGCATTTATAATCCATTATATGCGTCATTTTGTACGCGAGATAGGCTTTTTTTAATGTACATATAACTCTCTACTTATTAAATTGACATGATTTAGTATACCAAAATATTAAAGCTGGTTAACCAAGCTTTCATTTGATATGTTTGGTGTTCTAAAAATCGCTATACTTTAAGAGATATAAGCAAATACGTACTCTCCCCCAAAAATTGATCTTTTGATATGAGAATATACGATTACCATTTGGTAACTGCTGTTAGTGTTACCTGGATAGAAAGAAAAAAAGAAGGGAGAGAAGTGAGGCAAAAATACTCTCTCCCTTCTCTTTCTCTTATATTATATATAAAAGAACAAAAACATATCTGTAAATGAACAATGAAAACTACATGTTTCATTAAAATTTGAGTGCTCTAAGGAATATATTCACTCCTTGAAAAATTTTTATTTTGTATAATATTATATTTGTAAATGTTCAATAATTTGTAATTAAATAGCCATAAGAAGATGAACCGTAAATCTTTTTGATGCATATAAGGATAGAGAAAGGAGATTAATCATTGTGAAAAATTTGCACGTTGATTCATTGTTATGTATATGTGTTTCCTTCCATAAAGTGTGTGCTCTGTTTTTCTGTTGCTATCTGATTTGATTTAAAAATTTTTAAAATGGTAAATGTGTCTAAGGAGGGAACATACAAGGCATTTGTTGTCTTCTCCGGTTCTAGTGCTGCTCCGAGTGGATTTATAAAATCATGGGTCACGAGTAAAACTCGTTTTTAATACTCGAGTTTTATTTAGTAAGTAAAAAAATCTTCAAATACTCGAATCGTGCATGAAATCGACGAGTTTTACTCGTTACTCGGAGAAAAATTCGTTACACATATGTATATATCCTACTCAACGAACAACTTGTTACCCATGTGTAAATATCTTACTCAACGAAAAACTCGTCTTTTCAAATAATATGTCTGGATAAATTAAGAGCTTCAGAGGGTATTCTTAATAATAATTAGTAACTAGAGGCATGTATAAACTCAGAGAGTGTATACCTCCGCCGAAGACGGAAAGGAGGAAGAGTTTAAGCTACGTCACTGGGTTAACATAGTCCTGAGTGATAAATGAACAATAATACGTCAATGAATTTTTTTAGCGTTTGTTCTTCCTACTCCTGAATAGAGACCCCATTCATTTAGTATTTTGCTCATTTTGCATATTAAAAAAGCATTAGAGATGCCAAAAATTTAATCACTTGTCCTTTTGGCATTCCAACAACTCCACAAAGTTTCATTCGAATCCGTTCAGTACTTTTGAGTTATCCTGCTGACAAACCAACAAACTAACAAACCAACAAAACACCAGTGAAAACAATACCTCCTTCGGCGGAGGTAATTATATTAAAGCTGTGCCCAAGGGAATTTTTTTAGGATATTAAAAAATAAAGGACCTTAACACCCATTTTTTGTTTATGATCCAGAAATCCTGAACTGCATAGAACTCTTATATAGTATGTATGATCATTTCAAATCAATTGGGATGCTAAGTGATGTTTCAAAAAATACTAGTATTCCTGGGAGTATCAAGTTTTTCCGAGTAACAAGTCTTCCTTTTCATATCTTTTTAATAGAAATGATTTTTATAAGTAACGAGTTTTATGCAAGTTTGAAATTTACCCGAGTTACGATAAAGCGTAAATAAGTATTTTTCTTAATACTCGCCCATGCTCGAGTAGTAAATTTAGCCCATCACTATTTTACGATATGAAATATATTTGAGTTTCGGCTTTAAATAAAACAGTCATTATATACATATATTCGACGTTTATTCTAATAAGAATTCAAGGACCACCACATTGATAAAAATAAAAATATTATTTATCCTCCTATTTCCTACAAGGTCCTTTGTCTATGACAATACAAAAAGAAATGATCTTTTTAAAGTGATTCTCTTCATAAAAAGGAAAACATCTGTTTAAGCTCGCATAGAATTTTATTAATGAGCTAAGAAAGTCGATGAATTGACGTCATCTTTGTAGGATCAATGAGACACTTGATCGGTCACCATTTATTTTTCTCTATCCCAATTTTGTAAATATGAAAATTTATTAATAGTCAATTATAATAGAAGTATGCAAATAAAC
>CP045907.1:225315-273845 GCA_013387185.1 Caligus rogercresseyi | reverse complement strand
AAAAGTTGTTATGGCCTTTTTTGATACAGGATCAAGAGGCCCAAAACAAGTACCTTTTATTATGTCAATGCCTTATTTTATTGTAAGAGGAATGTAAGGTTTGTATAGGTAACTAGCATATTGATCTAAGAAATGAGACACCTATGTATGGAAAATAACGTGTATATTATTACCTCAAAATAAGCCATAACGGATGGAAATATCAAAATGACTCAATACTAATTATTATTTTTTCAATTACAAAACTTACTTTTCACTGCTTTTTTTCCTGTATTTCAGTTTTTATATAAAAGTCGAAGTTGTTGTGTGCAAAATACATAATAAGACATTATAGTCTTAAGTTAATAAAACGACAAAAGAACAAACCAAATAAAACAAATTAGAATAAATATATACAATGATATCACAATGGTATAACAGACTTAGGTAAATAACAAACTAAAATTAGCATTATACTAATGAAGCTAGTGTTGAATTAAAGACTAAAACAGATATAAAAATTCATATAGCTAATAAAATTTTAATGACTTCTTAATTATTTTAAAATGGTTGAGAGACTTGGTTGGGAAATATTTTATTTCCCTCGAAGCGAGTGTCCACGAGTTGTCGGTACGGAGGGGATTTTAGAGTGAGATCTGGCGGCGGCTGCGAGGATAATTCCACGGAGATCCTGGGGATTTAATAGCTCATTTGAAGTTAGTTTGCTAGCAATTGTTAATATTTTTTAAGATCTTTATTTCAATTGTAACTGGGGATACAAAGTAATGAAGGCGGTAGAGTTGTGCACAAATAATACATAAATAAGCATTATCGATACATAAATAAACATTATAGATTTAAAAAAAAATAAGCAGTTATTCGACCCCGCTTAAAGTATTGTTATATATACATAAATATCAAAAAAGTAGAAACGGGAGCGTATCGCCTTCCGTAAGCACCTCAAGCGAGAGCGGCGGAACAAGGGTGAAAAGTTCACAGGGATACAAGCGACAATTATGACTACTCCTCCAGGAAGGCCACTCCAAGAGTCACATCAAAAAACTCCTCAACCCAACGCCTCAAGGCATCAACAACAGACGAAGAGGCAACAACGAAAGGAAAATAAGAAAAAAGGGTTTTAAGCTTCTCGGCCTTGATCCTCGATTTATTTTGTGTTCTTGAAGTTTGTTTTGTACTCGTTTTTATTTATTTATATGTTGTGTTCATTATAGTTTATTATTTACTCGGTGTGTTTTTTTAAAGTTTGTTAGTACACGTTTTATGAATAGAGGTTTGGTCTTTTATAGGTAATCTAATTTAAAAAATAATGTTTTTTTTTTACCATGTACATAATTTTACCTATATTTTATTTATTATTGTATATTTTATAGTACAGTTATAATAAAGACCTTTAAAAAAGTAAAGAAATCTTATATATTTTGTCTAATAACACTATACATATATATAAGATATATATATATATATATATATTATATATATATTTATCTAGATGTATACATGTTTTGGATGTAAACGAGTTAATATGTTTAAACATTGAAAGTTTTTTATGAACTCATATCTTATTATCACACCTATACATTGTATTGTTATAGTGCATTCACAAGATATTTGTTTTGACATTTTGGCTTTTGTAAAGCGAATATATAGTTAAACTATAGAGACTCAATAACAAATTCATAATCTCATAAAAAGAATAAATATTTGTTTAAGCTACAAAAGAAAGATAAATATCAATGAAATGTGTTATATCCTTTATAGAAATGATATCTGATTTTTCAACTATAATAAACACTTCTCCAAAAACGATGTGCAATTAGGAATTAAATATTCATCATCATTATGCAATGTGTCTTTTACCCGTTCTCTTTATGTTTTGTGATAATTGATATGTGACAATGGTGATGCAACAACAAAGGGTTAAGTACAAGTCCCCCACTTCATTCAAGAGCAATCTTTGAATGGCATTCCTTCAGGAAAATATACATAAAATGTGACAACAAAAAGGAATTTTATCTTCACCATTCATTCCAAAGCGAGCCTTTCATTTATGAATAGGACAAATACATGGAATCATGTACTATAATTTAGCAACAACAGTGGTGTTGGAGGATTGGGACCTGGACGGGTCTATTACCTGTGAGCTACAATGAATAAGTGTCCTCCAGTTCCTGGATCCCTCTCGTTATCATACTTTTAATGCTAATATTTTGGGTATCTAATATTTTCTTTAATGGAATAATTGTAAGTACAGCCATCTGTTTAAAATGTTCCGTAAGGACAAAGAGAATAAAGTGACAAAGATACTTTTTGATTGATATAGTCAACGAGAGTAATAATAGGCCGTGATCTATTTTATCTCCTTTCAGAAATACAAGTTATATTGCTTTATAGGTACAAAAGGAGAAAAAATCGAGTATTGCCTGTTTTACGTATAATCATGATGTCATTATTGAAATGTATAATAAGAGAAATCAAAAACAATTATTTTATCTTGTACCCTTCTTTATCCGGGTTAATGCAAATTGATACACCATTTTCGTACATGTGAATAGCGTTCATATATAATTAATAGCGATGTAATACAGAAATGTAAGTCACAGGGCTTTATAATTATAAAGGGTATTTTTTTTACAAAATCTTCCCTGTATACATTAACAATTTTGAACCTTCTCCATGATTTATAATAAAGAACAACGAATAATATAATCAGAGACCTTATGATTCCTTTATTGATTCCATAAATTTATTATGTTATAGCATTTGTTATTTGTATATTACAATTATTTAAAATGATTTTGTTTAACAAAAATGGAATCCTTTATTTTATTAAAAGTTACCTGCAATAAATGTAAGGTCTTTGTAGTACTTTTTGTCTTATGTACCTTATTCGTTCTATGTCACTCTTTATTATTCTTTGCATAAGTAAAAAAAATGACCCATATATAATTTTAGGCATACTTTTTACCATGGTTTAAAAAACATTATTCTGTTATTGCAAAAATAGAATACAGTTGAAAAAATACACTAAAACATACAGATAACATAAATTAAAAAATCAAATCTGAACAGTAACGTAATAAAAACATCAATGGCTTATAGTTCAAAATTAACTTCCAGGTAAAAAACCATATATATATAAAGCAACATAAAAACCATATATATAACACAAAAACAAACCTATATATAAAACAACATACCTTTATATAAACCACATATGCTACTTTTCATTGCATTAAACATCCATAACGAAAAATATATATTTGTTTATATTTATTAATTTTTTTTTTTTTGGTGAATAGCTGAGCTCAACATGGGACGAGTTTTTCGAATTGAGGCACGGACCTAGCTTTAATTTATTCATTGAGAGATTTTCCCTCTCGGATTACTCTCATCTCCATCGGAGAACTCATTAAAAGTAGCCCTTGAGTTTTCTTTGTCCTCCTCCTGCTCTTTTTATCGTCTCGACTAAAAGCCATTGCGACATATAGACTTCAATACCTTCTCTGCCAGGGGATTGAGTCTCATTCTAGCGATATTCACTTCTTTTGAGCTATCATTATCTTTCGTTTCATCTTCACCCGCAAAAATATTATTTTTTCAGGTCTCACTTTCAATCAGCAATACTTTTTTGTCTTTGGAGAACTAAGAACTTACCTTTGCATTATAATATCATAGAAGTTTAGTTGCTAAGCACATAATCAATAATAGCAAAATTGACCACTAATTATTATACCAAATTGAAACCCTCAGGGAATAATTATTGGACTATCAGTTCGTTGGTTCGCTCAAAAAAGAGTAATATAACTGCAGTCTTAACCCTTTAAACGCGGCTCCGTGAATTGTTATCCGATTTATTTCTTCAAATTTGAAATATAATCATCCTTTAACCTTATTTGAATGTACCCCAAACGAAATTTAGCTGACTAAATTCTAAGTCATGTTTTTGGTATGTTCCACTTTGGGAACGTTGGCGCTTCTAGTACTACAATTTTGTACATTTTAATATTGTTCTTTATTTCCTTTATATATGTATTTTTCAACATTTTTCATCGACAATGGAACTTTTAATTGTTGTAATAAATAGGACTACATACCTTGTACAATCTTTTAATACACTTTGTACATTGAATTATAGTATTTTCTGATATAAGACACACCTTTCTTGAGTACATGATTACAAAAAAATATTTATCTCTGTCAAGTCTTATAACTCTAGTGGACTTAGAAGTACTTCCTCCAAGAGGCACTCGATTACTTTGACGTGTGTATCAGAGTCAATATCCCTCCTAAATTGTCGATGGCTCATTTTATCGTTTTGGTTGGCCAAAATAACATTTAAACTCCCCACAACCGACAAATTGAGTGGAAGAATAAAAAGATTCCACCACCGTTTTTGAGCATGTATATACTAGTCTTAATATTTACCCCCCATTTCAGAAATATACACTCTAATTGTCTTCCTGGTTTTGTGTTTTCCGGATTAAATATCGAAATTCTATGGATATCCATCGGAGCTACACATCATCCAAATTTTATAGCCAAATCTTACTGACTTGTTCCTGATATAATTTTTTGCACCTAGTAATCCACGATATAGGATCATGGATTATCCACGCTAAGTTTTTCGTAAAATCCACCACACTGGAAACAATTTTCTTTTACCATGTCAAGGGTAAGATTTCAAAACTTCATATTTTTCTAATTGGGAGTTGCCATATAATTGTCAATGTTCAGTTACTTCAACAAGAATGGAGTCTTGATACTGATATTCGTCGTCATTTTCTTCGTCACTAGGTATATCCCGCTCACTATTCGTTGGAAAACCTAGAACCACAATCTCGATTACTTTTGATGTTTTCGATCTCCTCTATAGCACAACTGAGGAAGTCATGGGGGATATTTTAATCGATTCTCTAAATCATTTGAATCATAAAATTATCGAAATAATTTATAAATATTAATAACTTACTATTCAACTCGGTCATCCATTATAAAAATAATTATAATACACATTTGTCTTTTAGTTTTATGTACTTATATTACTAACGTACGTAACTAAAGGGAAACAAAGAATTATACGCAAACACGTAGAGCATGAAAATGAGTACCAATAGGCGCCAACGTTCCCCTTTTGGAACATCATTTAAAAGTCGATTTTAGTCTACTAAAATATTAATATTATTTAAAAAATGGTTCAATGCAAATCTTTAGTATATTTGCTTATCAAAATAGTTATAAATAGTAATACTACCAGTTTTTAACCCTATTTTTCTTATTATCAAAAGATAAGTCAAAACTTGATAAACTCGGTTTTTTCAAAGCACTCAAACTAGTATTAAAATTAGTTTTTCGTTTATTTAACAATAAAATATTTTGTTTTCTAAGCCTTAATTTATAATATAAACTCATTCAATTTTGTTTTTATTGAATATGACGCGATGCAAAAGACTTCAAAAGTATGTTCCCAAAAGTGGAACGTTGGCGTGTAAAGGGTGAACGTGGCCAGAGATCCAATCATATTTATTCCCTTCAATTCACTTCAATACCTGAGGCTCATCATCTGTCATTTCAATAGAATATATGTTATGATTTCAAAATTGCATAATATATCTAGGATTTAAAAAAAACGTTTTCTCAGGAGTTAAATTATAATTCCATTTGTTTTGATTTAACTTATGTATTTTTAGATAGGATTAAACATGTTTTCTATCTATTGTGTATTTCAATTTTATACCATATTCCTATAACACTAAATGTAAATTTTAGCCATTAAAATTGCATACTGCAATATATTTCAGTGTCGGCCACTCAACTTCATGATATTCTTATTTAAGGTTCCTTCTTCCGTTCCAAATTATGGATTTCTTTCTTGATATATATCATGATGATCATAAACATTTTCACTTACATTGCAATTTTTTTGCTGACAATAAATAGTTGCCAAAAGGAACAAAGTTTATACGCTTAAAAATCTATACAGTCAATATTTGATAATGGGACATCATTAACAATTATATCATCATCACAGTAAGTAATTCAATGAACACATACAAATTAAATGATCTATCATACAACTATAATATATTATAATGGTCCACAAAAAAGAGTGCGGACGAAAAGTATCCAAGTGAACTGGGTATCATCTGCGTTGCAAGCACCGATTTTTGCAAATACATATATAATTTTTTGTTAAGAACTTGATGATTAATTTACACTTCACCTTTATTATTCACGAATCCTTATTCTACTTAATTCTGGGATATCTAAAAAATATTTATGTATAATAAAAAACACTGAAAAGTATCACTCTGTCGCATAAGTTATTTATGTCGCTATCTTTCCCCCAAAGCAGAGAAGCGAACAAATACTAGAGATATTCAGTGGTACCTGTCGTGGCTTCGACACTCAATGTTTTTTCTTTGATGTATTTAAATTGCTTATCCCAAGAGATGGCTAAAAAAACAATTTTCGTTCCCCTTTTTAGACTTTGTTGCAAGGAGCCTCAAGTCCGGATCAGACATACTAAAGCTTATTAGAGGTTCAACCGATCCTTGGCCCAATCTATGATCTCCAAATCTTCTACAATCTCAAAATAGTGTGCATCACTCTCTTCTTTTCATCACAACTTCCATTGTGGATGGCAACTTTACACAAACATCATATTGTTTTTGTCTTTATACATAATGCTGGCCATCAATTTCCTCTATCGATCCTATTATATTCACCGAGTCGGAGACGATCTACAGGGTCTACTCATAGAACCCGAAAAAAGACTGAAGTCCTCTCCACCCATTTCTTTCCCAAAAGTCATGGAAATAAGATCTTTATCCTCACTCAAATGTTTCATAACCTGGAACATCCCTCAACACGAGCTTTCTGGTCTTTCACTCGTTTCCCAGTTCGCCTTTCTCTAAACGTCTTTGCGTATCTCATCATTCTCTTTGCAATTTCAAATGGAGTGAACTTAAATGAAATTATAATGAAGTAATAATATGATCTATATTTTGCCATTAAATGATTTATTCTCAACAATACAACAAAAACTAATTAGGCTATTTTCTTATCAACAAACAAAATCAGGAAAATTATATATCGACAAATATATATCTCCTTTAATATGGTTTTTATTGTCATCACCTTTAGCCCTTTCATCATCACTTAATAACTAAACGTCATAATTTTATATATATACAGATCACAACAAATAGTTCACCGATAGAAGGTAAACAAACAAACCCTATTCACTGGTCTGTTCATCATAAAAGAATATTGATTTTTTACTGGATCACATAATCCATATTTTTTATTATGATTTAATAGTGTAGATAAATTGAGTTTTTAGTTCCCGTTCGTGCAAAGGTAGGCGTGTTTATAAAACCTTTGTAACATTTTTGATATCTGCGTTATGCCAAGAGAGCTGATAGTTCGCTTGCCGGCGATTTTATGGCGTCACACAACGGGCAAAGGCAGAATAACATTTTGTTAAGTTCTTCGAACCCGCCTCATCCTCAAAATATATTTTTTGACTGAGATTTGTCACATCTATCAGCCAGTTAGGATATTATTTGTAAGCTGTTTCCCTATGAGCATCCACGAGAAAAACATCTAGATAATTGAGAACAACACCAGCTCTTTACTCCTGATGATGGAGAAATAAGATTCCATTGTAGATATTAGTAAAAAAAAACAAATGAAATTTAACTATTTAAATTTTACGTACACTGCATTTCTATGAGTGTGCCGGTAAAATTCAACAATTTAGTCCTAACATCAATTATAGGCAGTAAGAAGGTAAAATACTTACTTGGTCTCCGGAGACAAAGACGCCCGCATTGTATTGCCCTATTATCACGAGCTCAGTTTAGTGTATTTTAATTATTTGTAACATACGGAAACCCTGTAAAAGAACAGTTGATTGAAATAATTATCTCCTTTTTAAAAAAGGCACCTTGAACAATAAGACCGAAATTTAAAAAGGACATATTTGCTTAATTTGGATCAAATCCAATGGTAATGACGTATCTGACCTCACTAAACATTTTTAAATTATAGATTTCCATTAAATACGAATATCTATTAATCTCACTTCTTGGCTTAATAAACTAAAAATGTGTCTATTATTGAACTGAATAAAACGTCATACTTTCTTGAATTAATTAAGTATAGGTAATGGTGCTTTAGAATTAGTAAAAAAAACCTCATCTAAATTAGTAAAACTTATTACCACTAATGATTTGTGAACATTTTTACTTAGATTCACATATGTCTCCTATGATCATTAGCTGTACATTAGGTAACTTTGCATAGATATAATTTTTAACTTAAAAGAAGTAGATTCTATCATTAGGGTTGGGGCAAATCAACAAAAGTTTTTAAAGACCCAGTGATTTATATTGGCCAAATTTTGTCTATAATCCAAATCTGGTATTTTTTTTTATATCTCAGTTGATGTTTTTTACGTCGCTAACACGCAAAATTCAAAATGGCTGCCAATTGACCTATCTTGACCCAATTTTAAAAAAAATGAAATAGTACTTCCAGTATGTTTTATATAATTTTCTTGTCTAGAATATTAAAAAATCACTATTAAGTCAATAATCATTTTTATTAAGAGATTCACCGAATATTTAATATTTTTTCTATACAATTGGAGGTACAAATAGATTTCAAAATATTAACATGAAGCACCATAACAATCGTTTAGTTGGAGATAACACTATTCCCTCACAATTAAACATTGTTTGAGCATGTGTTTTACATTTCTACTCAGATCTGACTTGGGCTTGATATATTCTTAATGATTGTTTTAGTTCATCACATGAAAACTTTTTCCATTTAAATCTCCCGTCACTTTGATTCTTCTCATTTAACAATATCTGGTGCCAGTGTACTCTTAAGTAGCCCATCTCTGACAGCAATAGTTTTTCTGTCGGAACTTTTGTCAGCTCCAGAATGGCTACATGCTTTGTATACCCAGTTCTCATGGTTTTTCGTGATCTACCAGGACCTGAGATAGTGATATGGTCAAATTTACTTCGTATACTTGTTCCTGCTGCTTTTGGTTCATCATCTAAAAAACCCGTAACAACATCATCATCACCCTTATTCAACAGTTCATCTGTACCATGAGGAATTTATATAGGAAGCATCCTCCAGATGCTCCAGATTTTTATGTTCTACGACTAGGAAATACATTAGTCAAATCCTTTGCATTCTTTCAACGCTTTAATCCTACTGGTACTTGACTCTACAACCGCTTCCATCATCACTCCATACTCATTACTTTATTCTTTGATTTCCCACTTTTGATCAAATATAATGTTGGCTGCATTGACAATTTTTACCTGATATATGTCCCAGGACTTACTTTATAGTCAGCCAAACCTAGTACATCGAATAATTAAAAAAAGGAATAATTTTTCCTTATCTTAAAAATGGTTGTTTAAATCATGTTTTAACTGTTATATTTGCAATCCTTGACCATAAAAACCCCCTAGTTAGACATCTTACATGTGTGTTTGTTGTCAAAAATCCATTTTGACTGAAATTAAGTCATTTTAGCATCCATTTTGAACTTTTGAGTGTTAGAGACGTCAAACGTCATCGTATGTCCAAAAAATTGTCACTTTTGAATCTACATACAATTCGGCCATAGAAACCACAAGGCTTACATTCATTTTCCCACGAAAGCCAAATTGCTCAACCCTACTATCAGTCGAGGAGGTTTTTATCACTCCAATACAAAATGATCTCATTTTTAAGAAAAGTAAAGTCTAATAAACCATCTTAACTCTTAGCATGATATTCTTCTGACACAAGATACATAACCTGAAAATATTATAAAATCAACTCAATTTTTAATCAGTACCGTTTTAATATAACAAATCTCTACTCATTATCTTTTGTTTCAAGAAACATATATCTAATATTTCAATTACTAAGTGACTAAGCTTACCAAATGAGAACCACCGCAAGAAATACATAAATATATGAGTATATCAAAATAGGTTCAAAGGCTTTTGAATAAATAATTATTCACTAAGTTGAAATAAATAAGTACTAAAATGGAGGACGGTTATATATATTTTTAAGTTATAAGACAATTCATGTAAACATTTAAAGTAAAACAATTTTATATACATACGAAAAAAAATGAAATTTATAGCTGACTTGATCAAATAAATCATAATCGATTGAGGTTATGTAAAAATATGAATGGGTTGAGGTGTGAATGCTTATAAATCTCAGATACTTTTTTTTTTTTTTTTTTTTTTTTTTCTCTTCAGCAAGGTCTTTATTTCATTGTTTAATATATACGAAGTACACAATATACACATATATATATTAATAAAATTTAAAAAGGAAAATTGTGCAGTGTTGAAACAAACATAAATAAACATTGTAGTTTAAAATTATTTTCCTCTTTAAGACCTTAAAAACATCAAATTACATAGGAAGTATAAAAAGCAATACTAAAACAAAACAAAGCATAAAATCACAATAAACGAACAAGACGTAATATTATAGCAAAACAGAGAAAAATATTAAAAAGAAGCATTAAAACAGAAGACAATCACTGGTTTTTGGAGTTCTTAAGCTTTTTGAACTTTGAGATGATTCTGGCGAGGACTCCAGCAAGACGAGGTGAAGATGAGGGGAAATATCTCACTACATCGGATCCATAGTTCCAAGTAGGACCATTGGTATTAGGAATTTTCAGTGACAGAGCAGAGTACCTTGCTGCAGCAGATATCATAATTGCTCTAAGGTCTTTTGCATCGACAAATTTCCCTTGAGTTAGGAGTTGGGCAACAAGTGCCTTGCAGTTCTGAAGAGCTGCACCAATGGCCTTAGTTTCATCCTGATCTTGTTTTCCTCTGGAAGGAGTGCCGAAAAGAATGTGTCCCTTTAAGTCTTCGTGCTTAAAGCCGGTTATGTAAGCTTCATTGAGCTCGATGAATTCCTTGATAATTTTTAGTGAGGGGCAGTCACAAAAAGCATGATAAATGTCATTGAAAAGTTTGCCACAATCCTTACAATGCTGGTTGAACTTAATTAACATCGTCGATATTTGAAGTTGAGCGGTAAACTTATGCCCATCCTTAACACTCATCAGTGAACGCAAAATTTTATTTTCCCATTCACATGACAAATCAAGAACCTCCATATGTTTTCTAGCAATCAACCTAGCATCTTTGGATTTTGGAGATCTATCAGAAAATTTTAAATACCAGGGAGTCAATGGAATATACGCATTAGAAGCTCTACGTAAAGGAAAGTAGAATCTCCCTGTTTTGAAGACAGACTCCTCTTGTATGTCGCAGAAGCGTAGGGTATTTTCTTGTAGTGCAATACTTTCCAGCTGGTTGGGTCCATAAAACAAATTCTTAAAAAAAGGTATACGATCGTATTTTTGACGAACAATGTCAATTGTGGTGCTAGAGTCAAACAACGGTGGTCTGATCCATAACACTCTCTGTAGCGCTGCCCATTCCTTTGAGTATCTAGCAATTGAGTCATTTGATAAATCAGTCCCGAACATAAGTTTCATGAAGATGCTGGAATTTGATATTTCATTCCTCCACTCAATTTGTGGCTTAGAATTAATATCAATAAAAACTCGTTTAAAAACTTTGGGTAAAATATTTTGTAGTAAAACAAGTCCTCCTCCCAATTCGGGCCTCCTTCTCTTCAGAGTTGGAACATAATTGTGGTAAAAAAGTTTTGTTAGCCATTTTTCCTCTTCTAGTATGAGACGTTCTCCTATAGTAGGTAAAGCAGTGGCCGTATATAAAATTAGTGGAATCAGTTTAAAATTATATAAGTCTATACGCTTTTGCAAGTTAAAACCTCGCCATGCTTGAGTCCATCTAAGAGCTTGTGCGTTAAGTCTTTCGAAATTTGACAAGGATGGTTGATTGCTATCCCACTCGATCCCAAGGATCTTAATAGACTTTACCACTCTACATCCACCGATAAACAAATCAGAAGACGGGTGCCAATGTCCAATGGGAAGAATAGCCGACTTCTTGATGTTGGTGTTTAGACCTGATTTGATAGAAAACTTTTTGAAAAAGGCAAGCACAACTTCTATACGTTTTGTAAGTTGTTTCTCTGAGCTAGCTTCTACCATCAAAGTTATGTCATCTGCATAAAGGTCTATGAGATGTTTTTGGTTGCCTAATAAAACACCGAATCCACCATACTTCTTCTTCAACATTACATTAAGTTGTTCCATTGCACAAACAAACAATAAGGGAGAAACAGGACATCCTTGTCTACAACTCTTGCTTAATGTTATAGGATCACTCTGAAGAGTGTCAATAATGATCCTTGAAGTTCCATTATATAGAAGTGCCCTTATTGGATTAAAAAAACGTCTCGGAAGATATTTTCTAATGGCCTGAAGGATAAAGCTGTGCTTTATTGTGTCGAATGCCTTTGCAAAGTCGACTGCAATAATTGCTCCAAATTTTCCTCGCGTGGTTGTTGACCTTATGGCAGCACTGATATTACGTGAAATATCTGCTATGTTCCGATTTTTCAAAAAGCCCTTATGTTGTAGCCCCAACCTTTTGTTTAGTATCGGCTCCATTTGTTTGGCTAAAATCCCTGCTAATATGCGGTACGACTCATTGAGAATAGTTAAAGGTCTCCAGTGACTCGTTGAAGTCCCATTTCCTTTTTTAGGAATGAGCGAAATCCGGCCAATAGTTAGAGCTTTAGGAAGTGCTCCCCTTTTTTCCATTTCTTGTCCGAATTTAAGAAGGTATGGTGAAATCTCTTTGGCGCATAAAGTAAAAATTTCCCTTTTATGTTGTCCGGACCGCTAGCTTTGTTATCCTTATAAAATTTTCAATGTGATTAAGAATATTGTTTAATGTAAAAACCGTAGCTGTGGGAGACTTTTTAGGACGAGGAAATCCAATTCTATCACCACCTAGCACCTCCTGGTACATATTGTGAAAGGTTCGAATAATAGCTTTGGGATGGGAAATCGTTTTTCCTTCTGAAATTATTACATCGATTCTTTTTGACAAAGAATCATTCTTAATTCCGAGGTTTTTCATTCTTTGAAGAGGGCAGCGTTCATTTTTTACCTTATTTCCCATCTCTTCCTCCGCAATTTCATTCATTCCATATGCTTGGATTGAATCTCTCATTAAGCATTTCACAAAAAGGGAACCCTCCTCCATGATAGCCTCGACATCTCGGTCTATCTTTGCCAATCTTTCCCTCTTACGGCTCAAATAGTAAATAACTGTTTCTTTGATGCATGAATTTAATTTATTTAACAGCTTGTTGCTTGAAGATTTGACGTTATAACCAATTAAGAGCCGTTTTTTTAATTTTCTTTCGAACTCCTTGTCTTGTATAAGCCAATTGGGGATCCGAAAAGGTTTAAAAGAGGGCGTACGGAACTCTACGACAACCATATGGTGATCAGAAGACGGTTCAAATTTATAGAATGCTCTCTTACAAAAGTAGCTTAAATCTGAGGACAGAAGTGCATGATCTATCCTTGAAGAATGCTTTCCGTTTCTCCACGAATAAAAATGCTCCCTATCATTATATTTCTTCATTATATCCACCAATCCCATTTGGCCAATAACAAATTCCAAGCTTTTTTTGTTTGGGTGACTATTTTTTTCTAAGTCGACGTTTAAGTCTCCTATAACTATCAGAGGTAGTGGGTCCTCATAGCAATACTTCAATATGGACAAAAAGAAGTCGTGAGATTTACTGTTGGGACCGTAGGCATTTAAAACATTGAAGGAATAGTTGGGTGATTGAGTTTGCACTCGTATCTTGTGCCAATCACTTCTAAATGAATATTCGCTGACACACTCAGAATTTGCCACAGACTTGGACACCATTGTGATCACACCTCGTAAGGATGTACTACCTGTGAAAAATACAGTGAACTTTAGAGGAAGACAATAAGGGCATGAGTTTGAACAAGAGGAAGAGACCAATGACTTTATATCCTGCAAGCAAATTATGTCAGGCTGAAAAGATAAAATTCTTTTCATCATTGCATGCCTCGTTCTTCTATCTTTGCCTCCCCTAGTGTTTAAGGAGACAATTTTCTTTATGCCAAAGTGTTTAGGGGGATCCTTCATATTGAAAGTATTTTTTTTTTCTCCAACAACCATTACTGCAATAGCTTCTGTTGTTTAAGAGGAGCCTTTTCTTTCCCAGGAGAACCGTCAGGCTTATTCCTTTTGCTAGAAGATTGAGATCTCGTTCTTCGCGGAATTATTTTTGTTATGTCGATGTGAGAGTTATGCAATTTTTTCGGTACATTATCAATATTGGCGTTACTTCCCACTGAACTGTCTTCGACAGATCTTGCGTTTTCTATATTTGTAGTATTGTTCATGTTCGTAATAGATCTCTCGTTTTGGTTGTTCCCTTCCTCGACTTCAGACACACTATCTTCTTTATCGTTATCTCCACAGCTCAATTCAATTGCCTCCAAAGAGGTAGAGGTATCTTCGTCATTATTAGCCAAAGGGCCTGAGGGCTCATGACAATCAATTGTAGTCACTGAAACTACGGTTGAGCTTTTTTGACTCTGATTCTCCGCTATTATTTCCTGAGCCGGCTTTGCTTGAAGCGTTCTACAGTAATCAGCCCATCTCACATATTGATTTGTGCAGTCTCGAGCAAAGTGACCTGATTCGTAGCATTTTGCACATGTAATGGATTGACCATTGTAACTAATACGTGTTTTATGGCCCTTTAAAGCCAAAAATCCAGGAATTTCCCGCTCAGGTACAACGCTTAGGCAGTAGTTACCATTTTTGATACCTTTCAATTTGCCCTCTGTAAAGACCATTTCCTTAGCAGGAGCATTAATTTTACCAAAGCTTTGAAATATGGTATTCACATCCTCCGGCTTCACATCTTCGTGTGGAGAGTGCACGGTAATTTTCTTTTCAAAAACTATGGGGTTGCCATTCTCATCCTTTCTTTGAGCTTTCAGTCCTCTCACGGCTCCCCTGATTCCGTCGTCTCTAACACTTGCATCTCTAACAACAAATGTATCCTCAACATGTGCAAAAGAGACACTGATATCTATTTCTTTTTTCAATACAATCACAATAATAGCTCGTGCTCCGGGAAAGGTGTGAATTCCTTGAAGATAGTTAGGGTCTAACTTAAGGGTTTCAAAAATCAGGTTCTCAATTTCTATGTTTGTAGGCCTCTTAGGCATATGATTGCCTTTGCTAGATGTCAAATCAATTATGACTTTACTTTTGACGGCCTTTGTTGCCAAATTCTTTTTCAAGGCATTTAAATAATTGTTTTGAGGAGGAGTCTCCTCTCCGCTTGAAGATTCATTCATACTCAACTCCTCGGGACTTTTAGGTATGAAGTAATCACCAAACCTCTCTTTATATTGAGAAGATTTGAACTCTTCTTTTCCTTTTCACACAACTGCTACTATACGTAGGTAAGGAAAAATTTAAATACCCTCTCCCAATGACAGAAACAGAGAGAGAGAGAGTATAAACAACGAAGAAAAAACAACAACGACCTTACTCCAGGACGATTCCAAACAATTGAAGAAACTCCAATTCCGGTGTCTCCAGAGCAAGTGGTCTTGTACCACACCCACAAATGAAACTTCAGGCACTTAAGTCACTTTTTATATGAATAAAATGGACAAAACACACTCAAGTCAAGAAGTATAAGCACTTTTTACACGACAGAAAAAAGCACGTCCACTCCGTATACATAGGTAGGTCTTTTATCTTAGAATAGATTTTACATCACATAAATCACAAGGAAAGAAAATAATATTGCTAAGTGATATACATTAATATCTTGAAAATTTGGAATACACTATCTAATTATATATATATAAATAGTATACCTATACGAGTATATATTAACATTAAGGTAAAGAAATATATTTAAATTGCGAAAGACATGGAAAGTTTAGTTTGAATTAAAAAAAGTTATTTTTAATTCAATAAAATAATAATGGCCATATTCTTCCGAAATATGTATTGACCAATTGATTACTAAAAATCCAAAAAAAAATAATGTATTTTCTTTTACGTACTACTAGTTTTTATATATTTATGTTTGCTTGTCTGTTTTGATGTACATAATATAACAAGGAAAAAATGAATTTTTTGATTATTAAAGTATTTTTGATTTAATTTTTATTAACCGCATTTCTTTAAAAAAATTGCCTATTTGGTTCAACCGAATTATATTTTTATGTTTATAATAAGCCTTATAGCATTTCAATTAGTCCATGGAAATATATTACTCTTTATAATGATATAGAATGCTTTGGAAAAAAATAGAATGCGATAAAGCGACGAGTGTTTGTAATGCTCATAGGCATGAGTGCGACCCAGGATGTATCTGAATAATGAAAAGATATATTTTAGATATTTTTTTTCATAATCTTCAATATGTTTTGACTCTGTGGGAGACAGAAGGGTCTGAGGGTGAAATTGAAGATTGACCTGCACGTGTGAGCTCGCCGGCCAAAACTTGATTATTCCTTCTTGAATACAAAACATTTAATAATGATAATAATATGGTGAGCTGTGACCAATCAGTCGCCACAAGACTCACCAAAATTGGGAGTCAAACTTGCGTCTTTGACATTGAGAGGTTAGCATGCTTTCCTGAGCTATCATACTTCTCTTTTGACTTGTCATTTGTGAGGTTTAATATATGTATTTTTTAATATATATATTTTTTTTCTTTCATAAAAGCAGTTGCATACATTTTATAAATAAACATCATAGTTTAAAATTAATGTTTGTTTGAAAATCCACGATATAATGTTCAATAAACTAATTACATATAGACATGAGAAGACACATAATATAGTTTTTCCATATTCAGTCGGGCTCACTTGATAAATATTTTTTAAATATAATATGTTTATCATCACATGTCATCTAAAATCGCCAATAAGTTCGTTTTGAGTAATCCATATTAAAATTGCTACTAAAATAGTTTGGATATTAATCACACAATTATTCATCGGCTTATAGTTTGAACTACTTATTATTTTCACCATTAAATTTTTTCCCCAAAGAAAGAACCACAAAGTGATCAGAAATAGATTTGTAGTGTGGAAATTTTGGGAATTTTGTTTTTATAACACAATTATGCCTTAAGCTCAATGCCTCAGTTTTTATTTTTTGTTTTTTGTATGTAGAAACAGAATAAAGGCTTTACCAAAAAATCTTTATGATAAACACTAACATTTTTCGACTTGCATTTATAAGAATAAAGTCTAAAAATAATTTACATACTACAGAAAATTATATAATAACTCTTAAAATGCTATTTGGGCAGAAGAAAAATTCGTTTTGTACTTTAAAATATAGGGCGTCGCTTCAACTAATCTAAGAATCTGGATAACGTATTTTTGAATTTCAATGCTCGGAGTGGCATCTGATAAGCGATTTGCTATATTTTGGATCCATCGGACCTGTTAGGAATTATGCTATCGGGATCAGCCAGATATGCAGCTTGTTTCTGGTACTCTTCCCTTCAATAAGATTATAGGTTAATCCCTCTGGTGTGCTCATGCCCCCCCCCCCCCCCCCCCCCCCGGTGAATTCCAACCCAGTTTTGTTCCCTTAGAAATACTTATTACGTATATCGAACCAAAAACAGGTTATTCAATATGACATAATTGCTATACGTG
The DNA here is from genome assembly GCA_013387185.1 of Caligus rogercresseyi. NCBI lineage: Eukaryota > Metazoa > Arthropoda > Copepoda > Siphonostomatoida > Caligidae > Caligus > Caligus rogercresseyi. Next base: position 256,153 of record CP045907.1, on the reverse strand, counting down.
GGACCCGATGGCCCATTGGCGGTGGTTTGAAAACTCAGTATGCTATAGTCGTGATTGACAGAACTGATGGACCTTATGGCACTGCTTTAAAATTCTCAAAAAGTAATTGATTTGATAGGTAAAACCCGAGAGCTCAAAGGTGTTTAGTTCGAAATCCCAATATGATATTTGTGTTATTAATTTAAAATTTAAATATAATCTAACCTAATGTTTAAAGTACAATGTTTCAATTGAAAATTCATTTATGAGAAAAGTGTTAGTTCATGTTTGGTCTTACTTGATTCCAAAAATATGTGTAAACAAACATTGTTAGATTGTTATAAATACAAAAATAATGAGGAACTCCTCTCTCTAGGATTCTATTGTGAATAGTTTGGTGACCTCCAGGATTCATGGATATAAACAAGACACAGAATAAAATAATTTCCAAAATCCCCGGAAATTTATATATCTGGACAATAAAAGGGGTAAATGAATTAAGAAACACCCTCCTTTAATAATCTAACGTTCAAAAAGTATATATACTATACATGAAGTCAAATTTTTACTCCGACTCTCTTGAGACGTGAGGAGTTTAGTTTACTCGTCTCCCTCTCCTTCTATCTCTCTAACTCCACCTCTTTCTCTCCCTTTGACTTCCTCTTTTGATAATATAACAATTAAAAATCGACACTGTGAGCCCTCAAAACAGAAAAAAGTGTACAAAAGTATAACATACCCCAAAACTTTATCTGAGAAGAAGAAAGGTTTTTATGGATTTCAGATCTATTGTATTTTTTAAGTTATAATGCCAATCAAGACTTTATTAAATTTGATTACATTTGGAATCCGAGGTGGGTATATTCTCCACGAATAAATTTCATAAAATAAGTGGCTAAGGGATTCAACATATTGACTGTGAGTTTAAACCCCCCATTTGTCAAACTAAGGACCCCTTCGTGAAAGGGTTAAAACCCAAGCCGTAGCTTATGTATATCCAAGACTCGTCTAGAAGAACAAGGCACAATGATTATAGCATATGTTTTAGTTCATTTTAGTTCTTTAGTTTCTGACTTGTGACTTACAAATACTTAGATTAATAAGATTAAATCCCATCTAACTTCATCTTTAAGGTAGCAAATGTTCCTCTACAACCTTCAACCTGAACGGTAATACTTTGGTATGTTTTTGCTAAAAAATTATTGATTTACAAACCCTAGAGAGAGTACATTTATTTTTTTGCCTGAGCTTAACAATTGAGAAGAATCAAAGGTAGGCGAAATCTTGGCCAAGGAATTCAAATACTAAAAGGAACCCGGTACACCAGATTCCAAGAACATTAGAATAGGAAACCTTTATCAAAGACTCTGTCTTCTGACAACAATTTACACCTTTTAATGCACTTTAAAAATAATTTAAGATGCTCTTTGAGGTATTTTTAATTTATATATATATATATATAAACATATATATATATAGGGTTGTTCTTATTTTTCAAATGTTTGAAATGTTAGCAGTTTTGTGGATTTTCTGTTTTTGGTGATAAAAGAAGACGACATACAAAGTTTGAACAAAATCGGTCAAAATTACGAGGTCGCGCAACGAGGTCAAAGTTTTAAAAATTTAGTAAAAATATATTTTCCGCAAATTTCTTCAAATGGTGGACGTTACAGACTTCAATAATATTATTAATTTAAAGGAAATCTAATTTACTACCAGACGTATGTTTGATGTTTTTAAATAAAACAAAGTTTTCAGTAAAAACAAAGAAAAAATGGAGTGTGTATTGTTAGCTTATTTCATAGCTTTTTTGTATCAATTAACTTCACTCGCCTGTAGAAGATGACTTGTTCGCTTCAGAGTAAAATAGTACTTTTAAGTTTAGTAAAACTTTAGATGATAAATCCAAAAATGACCTTGGTTGCATTCTATCAATTCAGAATTCAGTACAATCTGAGTTTACATCATATGATTCAGAGCCTGTATTGACCTATAAGAAATCGATTATGAAAAAAATAAATAATAATGTGTTTCTTAGATTTGCGTCAAGGTATCCTCTCAAAATTTTACTTTGTCTCTGACGCATTTATAATCCATTATATGCGTCATTTTGTACGCGAGATAGGCTTTTTTAATGTACATATAACTCTCTACTTATTAAATTGACATGATTTAGTATACCAAAATATTAAAGCTGGTTAACCAAGCTTTCATTTGATATATTTTGTGTTCTAAAAATCGCTATACTTTAAGAGATATAAGCAAATACGTACTCTCCCCAAAAATTGATCTTTTGATATGAGAATATACGATTACCATTTGGTAACGGCAGTTAGTGTTACCTGGATAGGAAGAAAAAAGAAGGGAGAGAAGTGAGGCAAAATACTCCCTTCTCTTTCTCTTTCTATCCAGGTAACACTAACAGCATTACCAGATGGTAATCGTATATTCTCATATCAAAAGATCAATTTTTGGGGGAGAGTACGTATTTGCTTATATCTCTTAAAGTATAGCGATTTTTAGAACACCAAACATATCAAATGAAAGCTTGGTTAACCAGCTTTAATATTTTGGTATACTAAATCATGTCAATTTAATAAGTAGAGAGTTATATGTACATTAAAAAAGCCTATCTCGCGTACAAAATGACGCATATAATGGATTATAAATGCGTCAGAGACAAAGTAAAATTTTGAGAGGATACCTTGACGCAAATCTAAGAAACACATTATTATTTATTTTTTTCATAATCGATTTCTTATAGGTCAATACAGGCTCTGAATCATATGATGTAAACTCAGATTGTACTGAATTCTGAATTGATAGAATGCAACCAAGGTCATTTTTGGATTTATCATCTAAAGTTTTACTAAACTTAAAAGTACTATTTTACTCTGAAGCGAACAAGTCATCTTCTACAGGCGAGTGAAGTTAATTGATACAAAAAAGCTATGAAATAAGCTAACAATACACACTCCCTTTTTTGCTTTGTTTTTACTGAAAACTTTGTTTTATTAAAAAACATCAAACATACGTCTGGTAGTAAATTAGATTTCCTTTAAATTAATAATTATTATTGAAGTCTGTAACGTCCACCATTTTGAAGAAATTTGCGGAAAACTATATTTTTACTAAATTTTTAAAACTTTGACCTCGTTGCGCGACCTCGTAATGTTGACCGATTTTGTTCAAACTTTGTATGTCGTCTTCTTTTATCACCAAGAAACAGAAAATCCACAATGTTGCTAACATTTCAAACATTTGAAAAATAAGAACAACCCTAATATATATATATTATATAATATATAATATTATATATAATATTTTCTAAAATGCACAAAACAAATAATGATATGTTGAAAAATTTGAATATTGCTTAATTATACTAATTTATTATATAAAGTCTAAAATGTACTTATATAAGTATTTTAAACTATTAACCCATTAATGCCGATTGGGAAGATATGTTCCCAGAGCTTAAAAAGCGTTATTACAACACAACTAAGACATATTTCAAAGTTCAAACAGATCAACTTTATTTTTAATAGCTTTACCTACATGAGATAGCCCATATTATTTAATAAAATAATAATAATGTACTGGTAGTTGTTGTTTGAAAGTACGTGTTTGAGGACGTTGAAAATATGCCGAAATCGTATTGTTCTAATGGGTATGTAACAGCAAATTTATGAATGATATTAATAATTTTTAAAGAAAACGATTCTTAAAATATATAGCTTCTTTTTTAAATATTTACTTTATATATGTTATCAATGTTTTTTCAAAAATAAATGCAAGAACATTTAGAATGGGAACAAATGTGCCATTCGGCATTCAAGTGAAGCTGTGCCTAGCATAAAGTGATGAAAAATAACAGATTCCACGGAGAGTTTATGAGCGTTGACGAAATAATGGTCCCCTATTATGGACGGCATGGGGATAAAACAATACATCCGAGGAAAACCTGTCCGATTTGGTTTCAAGTTGTGGGCAGCTTGTGCTGCTGACGGTACCTTGCTACATGTCGAACCTTTTTGTGGATCCTTCACCACATTCCTGATCATGGGTTTGGTCATGGTCCAAATGTCGTTTTGGAAATGGTAAACAAGACCAAGTTAATCCAAGGGCAACACGTCATCTATGACAATGATTTCGGATCCATTCCCATGCTTTTATAATTATCATGGAATGGAATTGCCTGCACCACAACTCTTCGTGAAGATCGGCTGGGTGGCGCTCCAGTGTTGACAAAACAACTATTGGAAAATAAATCTCGAGGATCCATGGACGAGGCATTTACTGGTTGTGTCTCGATTGTCAAGTGGAAGGATAACCAGGTAGTTAGTGTGGCTTCAAATAAATGAGAGCTCAACCACTACAGAAAGCAAGACGGTGGGATCGAAAAAAGAGAAAGTATGTTGAAGTTGACATGCCAATTATATTAGTACGTACAATCGGAACATGGGAGGCGTTGAACTTTTTGACCAGCAAGTTGCCGCATATAGGGTATGGATAAGGTCAAAAAAGTGGTGGTGGCCTTTGTTTGCTTGGAGCCTAAACGCACAGGTTGTCAATGCATGGCGCTTCAGTAGACGGGACAATCTTCGTCTGAGTCTCTTGGACTTCTCGAGAAAATTAGCCAATGTGGTCCTAAAAACTTATGGGGTTGCAAAGAAGTGTCCAGGACCTAAGTATTCATTGGTGAGCGCTACAAACAGTATTCGACTAAATAAAGGACAGCAAGAGGAGTGCATTCGAGAAAAAGATGCCGAGAATGCAATGGAAGAACTCCTCATACTGCAAGACATGTAATGTTCCTTTGCATCCAGAATGCATGGAACTTTACCATACAAAATAAATTATTATCAAATAAATAAATATATAAATATGTAAACTTTTAATAAAAAAGAGCTGTAGTCAATAGAATATATACTAAAATATACTGTATACATTATTTAAATGCCGAGTGGGCACATATGTGCCCGGGCCGTATTTTTTAAATGTTTATTAAATATGACTTTTTTTTGTTCAAAATGTTTTTATAGCACTATATTGATTCATATAATTAAAAAATTAGGGCATATTTCTTTACAGATAATTCTCGGCATTAATGGGTTAATATTAAAACAAGTACTTCAATTTTTTTCCCCTCAAGATACATGCATAAATAAAAGTTGATATATTGAAATAATGTAAACATTATTGAATATATAAATACATAACTTTTGTATGTCAAGTTTCGCAAAACTCTTCAAAGCTGCATTAATATATATGAAGGAAAAGAACTTTCTTATAGCCCTGACACGTGACTCGTCAAAAAAAAGAAGTGCTTACTCCTCCAAAGAAACTCCTCTTAACAACTTAAGACCACCCTTTTAGTCATAAACTGCTCTTTACCTAGGTTCGATAATAATCCTAGGTTCGATAGACTAATTTTAACGCTATAATGCTTAAATCCTATCGGATTCATCAACCATGAAAAACAAAAAATGCTCTTTAAATAGAAAAAATAATTCATTCACAAAAATTAAAGAGTAATTTCCCATGACTGCTTATTATTATTATTTATTTATAAACAATAATAATAATAATAATAAATTCTTAAGAACCTTCATGAATAATTAAATTGGTGTTGAATGCAGAGTGCGTTTTATTATCACATTAAATAAGTATAACTAGTTACTCAGTCGTAATAAAATGAGAGCAACTTGTATAACCAACATGTAAAATAATTCCGACCTATTATGAATTATAATTTATTTGAAAAACATTGAAAAATTTACGACAAAGTATCAGTTTTTTAAATGAAGGCACGAAATAAAATAATAGAGAGTGACTGAATTTATGCATATTGTTATATTATAATATAATATAAAAATAATACCTTATATGTAAAGGATACACGTCATTATGTTGAATACAATTTTTTTCTCATTAATTACATTTGTTTGTCAAAAGAATGTATGATTTACAAAATGAAACCTTTTTTAAATGCTCTATTGTTTAAGAAAGGATTTTTTTTGGTTATAATATTAAAAAAAAGATTAATTATGTTTTTATGTCAATTCTTACCATAATGAGCATTGTGTTTCAACCCAAAAAAACTCAATACTTTTATTCATATTTTCTTATATAAGGGCCATTCATTTTAGCCCTACAGAAGATATTATAAGGATAAGAAGCGAAAATTAATGAAATCGAATATTTTTGTTACTTTACAAAATTAGTAGCTTCCTTTTCTAATTTCAAAAGCTTAAAGACAAAAATACAATAAAACTAAATATAGTAGAAGAATCTTAGTTTTTCATTCTTGCTGTTAAAAACAGACTTTATATAGATACCAAGAATAAGCATTGAAGATTGAAAATAGGATCGCAAGACTTTATGGCCTATTTATTCAGAGAAAGAAAAAATACACATATTTTTTTTAATTAACACCACCCTTCATGCGTTTGTGGACTGCCATGCAGTGTCAATACTAAATACTTATTGAAAATAAATCTGCCAGGTCTTGAAAGAGGAAATGAAGGCTACGTTAAAGGGCTCATTTTATTTGGAGTTTCGAGGGACAAAATTAGTGCCTCGCCAAAACGAGGGCAATGGACTTTACTCTTTTGAACTGTAAAGCTCTTAAAGCTCAAAGCTAACTCTATATCAATCACTAAAGAAAGAGGATCTGAGAGCCATATAATAGCTGCGTCAGCTAGTTATTTAGCTCCATATGTTAAAGTTCTATGGTCGAATTCAAATCGTGGAGCTACGCTGAAGAATTGGTGCGATTCCTTCCGTCAACATCTTTAAATCAGACAAAAATATTGATTTTCATTTTTTTTTTAATTTCTTATAGATACTTTATGAATTGTGAATTGTTGGTTTTATTATTAATGTTATTTGTATGATGAGCTATAATTCCTTTCCGGAGTTTTAATTTTAAACTATAATGTTTATTCATGTATTTTATTTTAAGTTACTACTCCGGTTATATATTTTATGTATGCTTTTCTGTTTTGATGTACATAATATATTTTAATAAAGGAAAAAAATATACCTTTTAATATTAAAGTATAATATATTATATAAAAAGGAAGTGGTTCATAAGAATCAGAAATAATTCATTCAATATAAAAAAGTAATATATGTCAAAATTATATTAGTAATAAAAGTTATAAATTAATTATATATGGATATTAAGTGCAATAAAAAGCACGGCCATAAAATATAGAAAAATCTACTGAAGCTTCATAACACTCAGAAGCACCAAAAGCTTTAATAACCTAATGGTTTTGGTGGAGCTTATAGCATTAACTCAGACGCAAATACAGAGCACTTCTGAATAAAGTAAAAAAAATAAGGAGGGAAATGAAGAGTAGCAACATATTATAAGGTATTTTATTGCAACAATTAATTGTGGAGTGCTTAATTGTTTTCTCTCTCGTCGTTGTTGTCGCAAGGAAGAAACCTTGTTCTAGAAGCTGTTTTACTTGGAAAATGAAATGGTTGGAGGGGGAGGCATGGCGAAGTGGAACTTTGTTTGCATAGCTTCCTAAAATACTTAATGAATCAGAAAATGTTGTATAATTTTCTGGATATTTATATATGCATATGTGGATAGTCAGCTAGAATATGAAAATAATATTGACAAACATATTAGAGGAAGCTCGATAGCCGTGCGTGTTAAGGCGTGTTCAACTCTCAATGTTGGGGGCGCAGGTTTGAATCCGAGAGAGGATGGTCATTTTGGTCTACCTCATTGATAAGATCCTAGGTTCGAGTGACTAATTTTAATGCTATAATGCTTATTTCTATCCTATCGGATGCAACTCTATCGACCATATAAGCAAAAAAAAATATTGTATAGTTTTATGTACCATAATTTATTTATTAAATTTATTTTTTCAAAAAGGACACCGAAATTGTTAGCATTTTTGCATTTAAATAAACAAAGACTAAAATCGTTTCAAATGAATCTGATGATTTAAAATATGATGAAACAATGACCCCACATTATTTCCCAATATAACATTCGAAGGATTACACGGTTATATAGAGGGTCAATCCATATGGTATTCTTTGAATAAAGAAATCATGAATAAGAATTATTGGTTGGTGACTCGATGTAGACTTCGAAAATTGAGTCTATTTTACCTCCATTTCTATTAGGATCTATGAACGATGTTTTATACGACAGATATTGGGTAATATGTATGTGTACATGCATTTTATAATTTGTTCCACACTCTTGATCGAACCAGGAAGTTAAAGACTTCTGTTTCTTTTTTTAGCTTCATTACAAATATAATGGATGAACGGCTGAGCCTTTTTCCATTCTTTACAACTGTAGATATAATTTATCGTACTAGGAGGAAATAACCTTTTGTCAAAAAATTAAACAATACCTTTTTTAATATGGCCTTGAAATTGGTTTTGTAACAGAATCTCGAACGCAACATCAGATAGATGGAAATGGACTAGAGAAGTTGTACGATTATACCATACAGGATATTAATTTCTAAAATCAACAAAGATATTAACAATGATTTTGACGTTTCTTAATGAACTAAATATTTTGTCATGTGAGGGGAAAATAAAATTTTGCGTTCACTTGATTTGAGTTTTAGGATGGGCATAACGTTTAGCCTCAACTTCAAATTTCGACGATGTAATTAATTCAACCAGCATTGTAAGGATTGTGGCAAAACTTTTCAAGACATTAATCATGCTTTTGGATGCCCTCACTAAAAATTATCAAGGAATTCATCGAGCTCAAGGACGTTTAACTACATGGTTAACCCATTACTTCCCGGGGGTAGAAATCATTGGAATTTTTTCATGAAATTTTAAACAATGCTTCCTTTAGCTCTTACATTAGACTTATGTTGTTGTTTTCCGTCCAATAATACACTAGCGCCCCTGGCGGGCACGTACATATATGTACGCTTGGGAGGATCTCCTACAAGAATAGTATAACTGATAAATGAATATGATGAGAACTAATAAGTTTGACTGTTAAGTTATATTCTTATTTTCTTAAGGAATAAATGAATTACATATATTTTAGTATTTTATATACAATGGGTACATACTTATGTATAAATATAACTACTTTAGATGATAATCATTAAAACAATTTGCACATAAACCTATATCACATTTTTTACATCTATATATACATCTTGAAGAACATGAAGCACATATAATTCTTTTATTTGTTTTGATAATTAAATGGCCCACATTGTCGAACCTTATCAATGAAAGGTTGCCTTATTTTTAAATTTGGCAATGGAGTGTTTGCCCAAACATATTTTCTCCATGTTTTAAAAACCAAAGTTTCAGTACATGGTCTGGTAAAATCAAGTAATGAAATATTTGTCCTATATTTTAAATTCAAAATTTTACCACTTTTTCTATTAAGACGCCATGCTTGGACCATTTGTACATTCAAAAACCAATAGTATAGACACCAATACCATTTTTTCTTTCTTATACTAATAGCATAGTTTGCGACCATATTGTCAAAAAGGTCAACCCCACCCATATTTTCATTATAAATTTTACAAAGATAAGGCTGTTTTACTTCCACTTTTTCTTGACATCTCTCGAATATCGATTACATTTTCCGATAGGATCTTTCCCCGTAAAATTACTCACAATATAAACTGGGCCTCCGTCTTTCCAGACGACGACCACTTTATCGTCATCGATGTACGAACATTTCATATCTCCCCTCTTCATAGCTGTGGATTCTTTCTTTGAAGGGATTGGAATTGAATGCAGTCTATTTGATCTCATAGTTCCGAGTACACCAACTTTCATCTGGTCTCTCAAGTTGTCCATGAGGTCGAAGCTAGTGAAGAGGTTATCCATGACCACCTTACTACCTTGGGATATTTGGGCTTTTTCAATGAGCCCATACACAACATCTGGTCCTTGTCCAAGCCCATATATATTTAATTGTGTTTTGGCTCCTCCATAAGGAATGCAATGAATAAGCTCACCGGAAAATGTCGCTAGTGACCAAATCTTGAAACCGAATCGTTTTGGCTTTGCTTTCGCATATTGTTTCATGCTATGGGGGCCAAAGTACTTGACCATTGATTCATCCACGCAAACCAATTCAGTCTTCTCTACATATTTTTTGGCAGTTTCGTTAATGGTCTTGAAGAGCATTGAAACTTTCCTAAAAGGGTCCTTGGTGTTCGGTTGGTTGTTATCAGCAAATGGGTATAACGTTGGAGTTCTTCAAACCTATTCCTTGACATCGCTTTCATTATTAATTGATTATTGGAATCCTCATTTCTTTGCCAATACATATTTCTTTGTGCTGATTTGACATATCCACTGATGTACATAATTGCATGACTCGCTCGAATGGTGTCTGAGTTAATTTTATCACAAAATGCTTGATTGTTTCAGTGAATAGAGTATCGCTTAGTCTCTTTTGCAATTTCTTCTATGCATAAATCGGGTATAAATAATTTAAAAAAATCATATGGAGTTGTTGTGTTATGTGTATCAAATGGAATTGTGGATTTGGTCCATGGTGGGCTTTTGTAGAGAGGAATTTTACTTAGAAATCGAAACTTTGATAAAGATCGTTTTCTGCTTGCATTTTTTGTTCGTTTTAACTTTCCAATTTCCGTTGAAGGAAGGCTTTTTTGTTCTGTTTGCCTACAATTAATTTTAAAGAATACTGATATATTTAAAAAGTTATATACCTATAGCAACTATTTTACTTACAAAGATTGAGATTTATTATCATGTTGTTATTGGTATTCGTCGTCCATATTTTCATGTCTACAAAACTCCGCTTTGGAGTTCAATAATACTCTTCCAAGACAGTTTGGATCTTTTTCAACTCCTTCTTCGTTATCACTATCCTCGTCCGTCAACTCATGAGGATCTTCCGACGGAATCATATAAACAGATGTGTCGGAAGGGTTGTCCTCCAAAATCGAAATTATTTTGTGGAGCTTCAAGCTCCGATTTCTATAATATCCATATTTTAAAATTATATCAATTACTTGAGAAAGTGTATTTTGGAAGCGTTTGAAAAGATTCAAGTTATAAGTACATGGTTGATAGGGGTTCTTCCCAAGCGTACATATATGTACGTTCAATAACATAACTTAATTTTTTGGGAAATAAAGTATGGTAAGGCCTCATTTAAAGTAATTAATTTTCAACTTACATATCAGAGCTACATATTAAAACTTTGAAATTTATGATAAATATATTTTTATACCTTTTATAGCTCGAAGTTTGCGACCCCGTTCCAATACGATCCATCCTAAATGAAACACCTCACTTTACTGTCCTAACTAAGCATAAATTAATTATGAAAATAAAAAAATGTACTAATATTTGTTGTTGAGGGAATCATCAAGTTCACCTAAGAACAAAGAAATATAATATTGAACTACTTTTTCAAGTGTAAACGTTAATTTTAAAATGCACATTTTTACGTACATAAATGTACGCGTGGGAAGGAATGGGTTAACACGAAGACTTAAAGGGACACATTCTTTTCGGCACTCCTTCCAGAGGAAAACAAGATCAGGATGAAACTAAGGCCATTGGTGCAGCTCTTCAGAACTGCAAGGCACTTGTTACCCAACTCTAACTCAAGGGAAATTTGTCGATGCAAAAGACCTTAGAGCAATTATGATATCTGCTGCAGCAAGGTACTCTGCTCTGTCACTGAAAATTCCTAATTCCAATGGTCCTACTTGGAACTATGGATCCGACGTAGTGAGATATTCCCCTCATCTTCACCTCGTCTTGCTGGAGTCCTCGCCAGAATCATCTCAAAGTTCAAAAGCTTAAGAAACTCCAAAACCAGTGATTGTCTTCTGTTTAATGCTTCTTTTTAATATTTTTCTCTGTTTTGCTATAATATACGTCTTGTTCGTTTATTGTGATTTTATTGCTTTGTTTTTTTTTTGTATTGCTTTTTATACTTCCTATGTAATTTGATGTTTTTAAGGTCTTAAAGAGGAAAAACAATTGTAAACTACAATGTTTATTTAGTTTGTTTCAACACTGCACAATTTTCTTTTTTTAAATTTATTGATATATATATATGTGTATATGTGTACGTCGTATATATTAAACAATGAAATAAAGACCTTGCTGAAGAGAAAAAAAATATTTTCTTCTGCTTCACGTAAGTAAATCAAAACTATTATGTGTATTATTTAAGAAGATGTCATTTTTGTTCTTGATATTTTAGTGCAATTTTTTCTTACGTATGATGCGACAAATTCTTAATAAAAGTGTATATGGCAAGAATAAATTATGTAGTAATTTTTGTTTTCGCCATTCGATCGCCTCAAATGTCTTATTTCAATGCTATTCAAAGGAGATAATAGAGTTTCAAAATGGTCATTTTTGGGGGTATTTCTATAAAAATGAGTATTTCAAAACTAAATTTCTCGTTGAATTTTGAATGTCCAGATGAAAATACAAACTGATTTGAATCCTTGCAAGTATACCTACATTTTGCAGCAAATTGTTTGAAAATAGCATTGAAATTAGACATTTGAGGCGATCGAATAGCGAAAACAAAAATTAATACATAATTTTTTCTTGCCATATACACTTTTTAAGAGGCTCAGTATTTCAAGAAGAAGTTGTGGCAAATACAAGATCTGTAGAAGATCTCCTTAATCAAGAAAAATTCCCCAAAAATATTATAATTAGATCAGACTCCCATCAGCGATTGCAGCTCTTCTCAACCCACTTACAACTAGCGAGGTAGTGAAGACTGTAAGAAGTCCTGATTGAAGGAAAAAAGAAGAAAAATATTCACATTGAATGGTTGCAAAGGGCATAATGACATAACGGAAAGAATTTGCGGATCATCTAGCAAAAATGGAAGTGTGAGCAAAATCCGGAAAAATGTCGGTGTTCCTCCAAGTTATATAAAGAAAACACTTAACGATTTCTTTTACAACAAATGGTGTCACCGATATAGAAATGACCAAAAGATGAAGCATACACGCTCCATGCTTAAAACCCCGAAGCCAAAACCATCAACACCGACATCAAGATGCCCAACTTCTTGTCCAAGCCTATACCGGACATGGACCATTTCTCTATCATTTGAGTAAATGGAAAAACACGAGTTAAATATGTGATATCTGTTTGGAAGAACCACAGACTGCTCATCATTTAATCTACAAATGCCCCGCTTTGTCCTACGAAAGGCACCTGTTTCGCAAGAGGAGGATGAGGAAACAAAAATAATCAAGTTTTTAAAATGTACAAAGATGAAAAATGTTATAATGAAAATTTTTAATATATAATATGATTACTTTACTTTTACTGTCGTAACACAGATACCCCAATGTGTGGTTGTGTTCTTTACTTTAGTTTATGTAATCTGTATATGTTTGTCTATTGTAAACAGTAATAAATTTCTAACACTTTTATTAAGAATTTGAGGCAAATAGTTTGAAAAAAGCATTGAAATAAGGACATTAGAGGCGATCAAATGGCAAAAAAATACAACATAAGTTTACTACTAACTTTTGGACCCGCTAGCGGGTACTTCCCATTATTCGATTTCGTTCAAACTTCACAAGATGATTTCTATGCACTAAAGTAAAATCCTAGGGGAAGTCCCCTCTCAAATCCAAAAAGTTGAAATAAGAATCACCTTAATATTCATTTATGTATTTTCGCAACTGCCCTGAATAGTTTGCTCTGTTTCTGTATATAATTTTTGGTGTATTTTATTTAAACTGTATACAAATTGGAGTTGACTAAATAAAATGTTTTGAACCGAAAAAAAGAGGAAAATCATTTGAATATCCGCGCTGGATAACATGGAACTCAGGATGCTTTCAATGACAATGGAAAGTGTTTTTGATTTTCTTTTTTCACCAAAAATGACAAATATTGCTCACATAATATCCTCAACAATTTAAGCCACCAATACATTTTTAAAACAAAAATATAGAGCCCTATTTTGAAAAAATATCCTTAAATTTAGATCGGCGCTTATTGAAACAATTAAATCTTCAGCATAATTTTTATCGCAAATCCAAATTTATTCCTAATAAAAACTATTCCACTCATACAAGGCCTAAAGTAGAATAAAGTTCAATTTTGAAACATGATTCCTTCATGATCAACATGAAAAATTTCTCTCGTGAAGTGAATATAAAAATATTTATTTCCGCTTTTAACACAGCACCCCAAGAAGAAGAAGAAGAAAAACACCAGAAAGAAATTAGTATTATGCAATGAATTCAAGCGGGCATGACTTTTTTTTTTTTGTTGTATGTATGCTATTATATATACATAGCTTTAAATGCATTTGTATTCAAGAAGGTAGTGAAAATGAAAGAACATAAAATATTTAAAAATCCTTTTAAAAGTTTTATGAATGAAGGAAAAGTAGTGAAACATGGTTGTGTTTGGCCTTTACACAACAACAACAACCCGTGATACAACATGGTTTGCAATAGATCTAAAGAGTGTTATGATATTTGATGTACAATGGAAACATATTTAATGAGAGAAAAGGCAGACACTTTTGGATAGTTGAATGAATGGAATGTGACATTTACTCACTCTGCATTAAAAACAATTTTAGAACACATTAGGAACTAGAGGCATATATACACTCAGAGAGTGCAAACCTCCGCCGTCACGGGGTCGTTATGAGCCTTCCGAGGCAGATTTATCACGACTGGGGCGGCGTAGAGGGACGGGGGAGGGTTCCCCTGGACGGAAATTCTGAGAGGAAGACGCTCCCGGCACCCGATTTCACAGCACAGCGACATTCTCATTGGCAGAGTAGGCTAACTTAAAATATTATTAGTATTTAGCTCATTTTGCATCTAATTCTACACTCAGATGCCAAAATTAATCATTGTTACTTTTTGGCATTTCCAACAACTCCACAAAGTTTCATCCGAATCTGTTCCGTCTTTTTGAGTATCCTGCTGACAAACAACAAACTAACTAACAAACCAACAAAGCAACGCCATGAAAACATACCTCCTTCGGCGGAGGTAAAATCGCTGTAGGTAGCGAGTTAGCTCTGTGAAAGCGTGCACGACTTTTCAAGGACTTTAAGCTTAAACTATACTGCTATCATTAGAAATGAGAAATATTCGAAAATGCCCAAGTATTGAGAGATTATAAAAAATCACTCTTCTTTTGCTCTATTACGTTCTATTGTGTTTTTTCTTAAACTCAACTGTCTATTTTTTCAATTTATTTAATGTTATTAGTTATTGTATTTTACATACTTATTATAAGAATATTATATATATATATATGTAAATTATGGTGATTCTGATTTCACGTTTTTCGGATTTGAGATGTTGGCTCCCCCTAGGATTTTACCTAAGTGCATTATCAAACGAGATAATAAAGTTTCAAAATGTTCATTTTTGTGTATTTCCATTAAAATGTACTATTTCAGAACTTAAATTTCTCGTTAAAACTATGGATGTGCATAAAAAATAAAACTGATCTGGAATCCTTGCAAGCATACCTACATTTTGCAGCAAAGTGTTTGAAAATAGCATTGAAATTAAGGACATAAGAGGCGATCGAATGCAAAAAAAAATATACATAAGTTTACTACATAACTTATGGGCCCGTTAGCGGACACTTCCTTTATTCGATTTCGTTCAAACTTTCAAAAGATGATCTCTATGCACTAAAGTAAAATCCTAGGGAACGCCCACTCTCAAATCCAAAAACGTTAATTAAAATCCCTTAATATATATATATATATATGGGTCATTCAAAAAAAAATTACTTCAATGAAATTTTGGGTTCATGGATTCAAATGAAATTTACACCATAGAATGATTAAGTCTTTTCATTATATGTTTTAATTTTCAGTTCGAAATTTGTTGTCTGAGCAAAGTTACATGCTCTTAAATTTGAGCTTTTTCTGGCCAAAATCCGGCTCTTATTTTTTATTGGAAATTTTCGAGTTCCTTATGGAGTTTATGAAAAACCTAATAAATTGAAAATATTTTAGTGTTTATATCTTATACTTGAATTGCCCATTTTGAGCATTTGAAAGCTCTACTGTAATGAAATTAAACTTTTGTTTTTTGGTTTGATGCCACTTTTTTATAGCCAATCGGCTCTCCTGATTTCTTCTTTGTTTTGGACAAAAAACTGAGGCCTTGAGTTGATAGAAGAGACTTTTTTCTACAAAATATCAAAATTCAGAGATGAGTTTTTTGTTTAAGCCGAGAAATTAAGGATTCATTTTGGAAATTGAGTAGATCTTTTAGATTGCCTTATCATCATTTTATTTGTGTATTATGATGACGTAAATAGAATATTAATTCCTCCTTATATAGAATATTTATATAGACACACAGATAGAGAAAGACACAGAGAGAGATAAATATAATTAACTTATTCCCTTCCTGAAGAGTCTCGGGATCCAGAAATAGTGAATAGTGACTTACACATAGAATTGGAATCTTTGGGCACCTGGATCGTGATAAGAGGAGGTTCTTCATGACCTATTCTTACTCATTTGTCTTCAAATATCTACCCTCCCTCCCTCCATCCCCCCTCTTCCGGATCTGTCTCGGATGATGACTACGGAGACTCCACTCATGAAGCCTCCTCCACTTCTCTTGACTCGTCAATCACGAAAAAGAAGTCTCTCAGGCATGGCATGACGTAAATGGAAGTTTACCAAGTCACGAACAATAGGTTTTCGATCTTCCTGGACTGAGAATGTGAGTGAGCTGGAGCAGCGGAGGGACCCTCCGTAACTAGATTCTACGGTTCAAGGAAAGACCATCAGTCAAGCACAGAAGCACTTAGCTGCAGAAGAGCGCTCAATCATATTCCGTTGTTCATAGTTAATGTACTTTTGCTAATATACAAATAGAGTAGGCAGTAATCCCCCTTTTGACAACCTCTTTTTTAGTAGATTCGCTACTTTATTAAAGCGGCATTACTAGTCATAGTCTTCTAGGAAAAATAAGCTAAGGACGTCAAGGCTCTCAAAAATATCAAAAGAATCACGAGACCTCTAGCAGAAGCAGAGTAGTCCTCTAGCAAGGCAAGGCGGGGATTATACGAATTGCAATATCTTCAAAGATTTGAATTTGATTCAGCAACGTATAATTTCCATGATGTCACGTGTCCAAGGTGGAGGACTTTACTATTCAATATAATATAATATATATATATATATTATATAGATATGATATATATATATATATATACATATATATATATGTATATATATATAATATATAGGATATATATATATATATTATATATATATATATATATAGTATAGATATATATATATATATATATATATATTATATATATATATATATATATTATACATACATATATATAAATTATCCTGCTCATTTCTCTATAATCCCTCCAAAAGAATCGATGGGCACCACTTAATTATTCAGAAGTATCTTGAATATAATTTTGCATATATTTGGAGTTCCTAAAGACTTATAGAATATGCCATATGTACAAAACAACATCTTCAGAAAAACGAGGTATAAAACATTTAACTCGAATTTATTGTTCTCAGTGTTTTATTATTCTTGTTTTGAACCGGACGCGTGTCTTGAATACCAATGAGATAGATAGGGAAGGAGTAAAAAAGCATGAACTCATTCATACCAATAAAAAGAAGAAAGAGAGTTGAAGAAACATTTGTGCCTTTCAGAAATAAATAAAAAAGACATAAGAATAATAAAAACTTACTCAGGAAACTAATGGACTCGAAATGTATGTGACCCGCCAATCACAAAGCAAGCTTTTTTGTTCTGTAAAGTTGTTAACCACATTAAAAAGTTATTACTCCTTGTTGTACGCCAAGGGAAGGATTGTCAGTTCTTTAACAAAACGGAGTGCGTGAAGCCAACGGACCTAAGAGCAATTTTGGTATCAGCTGCAGTCAGATATGCTGCATTTTCTCTCAAAATTTCGTCAATTCGCAACGATTCGTGGACAATGCTTCAGAGGAGATCAAGTATTCCCATCAAGTTCACTATCTCATTTAAAGATTTACGTCGGATTCTTAAACTTCAAAATGATTTTTTATAATAATTGAATATCGTTTGTAAAGTATATTCTGTGCATTTTATAGTTATTTTTATTATATGATTATGTTCATCATTGTTAATTGGTGTTGTTCTTCCCCGAAGTAATAATTTTAGACTACAATGCTTAATTATGTTTTGTTTTTAACGCAATTGTTTTGTAATTTTTTAGAGCTTTAATATATATATAAAGTTTGTTTTCAGCTTTTACTTGGTTGAGAGTTTTTTCATATCTCCGACGTTATCAAGCAAGAGCTCCCAAGATAATCGCATGTACTTATGATCATTACATAATTCATGAGTTTAATGCTTTGTTTGGTTATTTTAATTGTTTAATTATTGTTTGAAGTGTTTATATTTTTAGTGTATGCATTTATAAATTGTGGGACTACCTTCCAATTAAAATTGCTCTTCCATGTTAGTTATTTAGTGCTTTTTGTTAGTTGGAGGTGTATGTCATACAACAGGGCGGAGGAGTGACCTGAGTACCGGGACTAGTCCGGTGAGCCACTTGTCTCAAGAAACAAAAACGGCCGTTGACAGCCTCCCTACGGCCATCCCATACGACGTTATCTCTAATGTGTTAAATACCTCTCTATACTTCAATTTATACAAGTTACATGATAACCAACTAACTAATATAACATTCGCATCGTATGAATCGAAAGGTTTACAAAAGGTATTGTACTGATCCCGGACTCACTAGTTATTCAAAAACTATCGAGTCGTACTTCATGTGTACATTTAAGAATAATACAGCATTGACTTGAAAAAGGAGTTTATCTGTGATGCACTTACTTTTCATGACTGTAGCATATATGTCATAAAAATCTTGAAAATCAATAAATATATAATTTAAAAATATTAATTCTGGACTATGGTTATTCACTGAAATTAGGTTTAGTAGTTACTCTGCATACAATATATTTTTAGAGATAGACGTTTCCTCAATATGTTACCGGGTAAGGACTCAAAGTATAATTTTCGAGGCTGAGCCTATGATTCAATGGGGGTATCTAATCATGAATCTCAGTCCTCTTAAGTAGAACCATTGGGTCTTACTTTATTTATGTTGCATAGGGATATCAAAGATGCCCTACTTAGTTTTTATATTCGATATACAAATTAGATTTATAGAAAAAAGGGTCCAAATATTTTGATTAATGTTTTTTTATGGATCTAAAAACAAACATTTTACATACATTTAAATACAGATTTGAATTGAAGCTATATACTCAAAAACCATTCGTAGTGTAAAAGTACAAGGATCATAAGGAAAATAAGCGGGAATTATGTCACTTTTTGGTTAATCAAAAGGATATCATTAATTCAAAAACATTTTCTTATATAACCTTTTATATTTGTTTCAGATATTTTATATTCATTTTATAAAGTAATATTATGACAGTATCCAAGAAAGGTTTTACTATATAGACTTTTTAGTTAGGAAATCACATATGTAAGACATCTAATGCACAAGAATAGGATATAATGCCATTACATAAAACACTGTTTTTGGGATATAGGCTCATACATATACAGAGCGGTTAGAAAAAATGGAGATATGAGGCAAAGGGGGTCAGATGAATTTTTTGCTGAGGGTTAACCGTGTACCCTATCCCAAGACATGATATTGGGGGAAGTGTATCGTTGGTAATCAAATATTTATAAAGTAATCCAGTTAGTCTCTCTGTCTCGGTTTATATATATATATATATATATATATATATATCTATATATATATATATATTATATAGGTATATATATATATATATGTTGTGTGTGTGTATGTTGTAGGCGTCTGTGAATAAATGTATTGTGACAGATGACATAAACACAGATAGCACAATTCTTGCACATTCTGCATTTGAAACTTTTCAAATTCTGTGCCATCCACATTGCTCGTTCATTTCCCTTCTCCTTCCTCTGGGTCTTCTAGAGAATTCTTCTGATCGTCTTACTTTGTACTCTTCAAAGGCAGACAGCTTTTTTTCTAAATTCCTTTATTATTAGAATGTTATATAAAAAGTATATATAAATAAAATAAACATTATAGTTTATAATAAATATCTAAATAAAAGGCGTTACAATAATAACATCACAAGAGCTGATTAATTAAAATGTTTCATTATTCTATTCAAAATTTTAAAATATCTCTTCGACTTTGAAGGGTAAAACTGATGATGTTTCCAGCACTTATCCATGAATCATTGGTGTCGGATGGAATCTTGAGGCTGAAGGCGGTATATCGGGCGGCAGCAGAAATCATCGTGGAACGAAGGATTTTGGGGTTTAAGATTTCCCTTTTTGATAAACAGCTCGCAATGTATGCTTTGCAATTTAACAAAGAAAACTCGATTGCCTTGCTTTTGGGAGAGCGGAATCTATTGTTTTTTGAAAGCCCAAATATAAAACTGTTGCTTTTAGATACTTATTGGCGACGTTCTCCAAACCCTTCAAATTGATGGACAGGAACTTTTTTAAGGTAGCAACAAATGGACAGTCGACAAAAGCATGCTCTACGTCATTGTATAGTTTGCCGCAATTTAAACAATGCGAATCGAAGGATATGCAGTCGGCCGATATCTGCAATTGAGCCGTGAATTTCTTGTCATCGTATATTCTTGTTATAGATGCAAATATCCTTAATCTCCAATTTTCCGGGAGAGACAAGTTTTTAAATGGGCGTTGGCTACAACCTCGGCTTCCTCACAAAAACTTACTGATGACATTTTGAGGTGCCATGGGCAAGGAGGTTTATGGAGACGAGCAGTTCTTGTTAACGAAAAGTGAAAACGGCCATCCCTAAATACAGAATTAGGTGTCGTATTATGAACTGTTAAAATTTTGTTTCCTAATTGCATTTTCCTCCAATTCAGGCGGATTGCCTAAATTTTTGAAAAAGAATTTTTTCTTGGAGTGTTGACGGATAATATCCACCGTAGACTCACTTTGAAAATTTGGGTACATTTCCAAATAACTCGTTGTGCTGCAGCCCAAGTCTCTGATAACGCTACAGTATATATATTCGTTAGATCTGTTCCAAATAGGAGACGGAAATACAGATCGGTATGAGTTATAGTTCTCCTCCATTCCATATCCGATGTCTGGAGATGTTTATAAAAACTTTAATTTATATTCGTGGAATTATATGGGATAAAAGAGCAAGACCTCCACCAATTTGTTTTTTAGGTCTCTTCAAAGTTTGAAGGTAGCGCTTATGAAAGCTTTAATCTCTCACAGTGGCTAAGCTTTCCGGTTCTAGGAATTTTTGCCATTGGTAAATATTTCATCAGAACTTTCGCCTCCGGGTTGTTCGCCACTGGACTATTTGCCACCAAGAATGTTTGCCACCTGGAAGCTTTGTCCAACAATTGAATGGTGATTCCGGTATTACAATCCAATCATATATGTCCACATAAGTAGGTGTGTTAGGTGAATAATGAAAGTAAGTCTCTGACTAGGGAATGCAGAGAGAGCAAACCTAAGAAAAACAGCCATTGCCGTCATACTTGTTATTCATCAATTCAGAAGTACTTCACTGGATGTTCAAACTCCTTTCTTTTCTCCATCATGCTCTTAATCTTAACATTATATTAAACTAAACAAATACTCTAATAAATTTAAGGAATTAATGTATTCATCTGATGTTTAATCGAGGCGTGATTATTATGATTTTTGGGGTCCAACTTGCAAATTTTGTCGCCGCATTACCATAACCTTATAATGATGCGGCGGCTTAAGTTCAAGATACTTGGATCATGCAACTATGCAAATGAACTTAAGTCTCTTAACACGGAGTCAGAAAAATAATATACTTGAACTTTAATTAATTATAACTATAAGATTAGTATTATGTAATGTTAGTACTAAAATAACGACGGGAAGAGAAAGGAGTTTTAGAACCCAGTGATGTAATCCTGAGTGAACAAATGAGTAGTATGACGTCACAGGATTTATTACGTTTGTTCTTTCCTTTCTTCCTGTTTAGATCATAGACATAAAAAATATATATCCCTTCATCTGTATTTTTGTGTCCAATATAAACAAAATAATTTGATCTACGTCATCGTAAGCTCATAATAGAGATATAATCTATCTCTATGATCACCTTACGATGACGTAGTACAAATACTTTGTTTATATTGGACACACAGAATACAGCTGAACGATGTTTCTCTGCTATTCTCTATATATCTCTATGGTTCAGATACCCAATTTCATTATTATTATTGTTATCCATAATTGCTCTGTAGCATAGAGATATAAAGATATAGAGAGCTTATTCCCTCCAATTAGCAGAGAAACATTGTTCAGCTGTATTCTGGACACAATGACGTATTTCTATGATAATCCATAGAGATATAAATATAAAGAGAGTTTATTCCCTGCAATAGTAGAGAATTAGGTTCAGCTGTATTCTGGACATAATGACGTACTTCTCTGAAGAATCCAATAAGCTCTCTATGTCCTTATATCTCTATGCTCTATAGATGTAATTGGAAGTTTCGCCACCGCATTAAAAAAAACAAGTAGGTCTGATCGATAATACAATCGTTCTCAAGAGGTCTACATCAAGCTTGTAATTCCGAGCAAAATAATAATCAATCAACAAATATCAACAGTGACTCTTAATGAGCCACAAGTGCGTTTGAAGATCCTCAACAAATGTATTCCATTGGGGGAAGAATATGCAATGGATCCATAGGAGAAGTGAACTCATCCCACCTATTGTGCTGAAATGTGGAGGTACGCTCAAAACTTATTTGTAAAACGATCCCCGTGTCTGGAATGGAATCTGTTCTATGAAATTCTCTCAGTCCCTGAAAGTTCTTGAAGAAGTAGTTTATGTATATCATCAGTATCCTCTTTTTTCTTGGAAAGCCAGTTCTTCCCAAAGGTAGCTGAAAGTGGATCGAATTAATAGAAAATAAATGCCGAGTGAAACTGATTTATAGGACTCGAATACCTTCAGGGATTGAAAACGCCTGTCCAGGACACATAAAAAATCGCACGTGACGTAGAGTTTACCCCGACGCACTTCATAAAATGAAGTTGCAACGTGAAGATTTTTCACTGAGGTAAACTTTTTTTATTAATTGTTACAAGAAACAAATACGATTTTCCTCTATATATTTTACAGGAACAGTGCCAGCCTGTCCTGAATGCAGAATGTTAGTCCTCTCTCTCTTACAACATGCGACCATTAATTATTTTCGTCGATGAAATCCATCTTCGAGAAAACATAGAAGACAGACAGAGGAACATTGAACATCATTTCTTTACAAAAATGCCTGTAGGAACTATCCGCATACACATTATTATGTAAGAAGCGGTATGGATCTCTAGAACATCCGAATACAACTGAACGGATTCATATATATTTATTAAATTTATCAATTTAACTATTGTATTAGCAGATATATAAGTATTCACTGTATCAACACGTATGTCGACATCTTTCATTTCTCAGTCTAGAATAATAGCAGTGGTATTAATAACATTTTTCTTATGAGAACTCTGCGTACACTTCTCTAGAGGAAGACACTATTTTTGAAGAATTCTACACCCTTTATATTAGCCTATATTATTTTTTGTTCATTCTATAAGTTATGATAAAGACAAAAAACATGCATGAATATATATGATAACGGGGCAGTCGCGTAAAAATACATAATTAAACATATATCTTTGCTTTTTTAACACAATAAGTTATTCTTCTAAAATACGAACCTAATTTTGGATAAGTGAATTTTATATATTTTTTTTCTTAGGTATTACTACAGACAAACTTTTTATCGAAATCAAAACATGCAATATATTTTTTTAGCTAGATGTATTTTTCTGATACTTTCCTAAATCTATCCTTCATCTAATTGTGCTTAAATTTATACAATGTCAGAAAGTGACTTTAGGAAGATCATGAGTTTTTGTAGCTATGTATTCACAATATAGTTTTGACTTACTTCATAATTTATTAAAATTGAGCGTTATTAACCTGAACAAAGATTTTTTGTTATTAGAATATTTATTTAATAAAAAATATGAAGTTTGGATATTTACAACTAGTTTTTATAATACAAAGCATAATTTCATATTCCTAAAGTAATTTTTAAATGGAAATCTATTTGTACAACCACTTTATATTTTTAATACATTGCAGAGCATGACGACGTTCTCCATAACCTCCATGACTGGATTTGTGGGAAGGAGCGGAGTCTTGCTGCTAGATATAACCTCCATTTGAATTGTTTGCATTCAACCACAGTTTGACGATGTTCTCCATGAGCTCCAGTATTCCTTGGTCCCCATCCAAAGTCCATAGGCTAAGGTTTCATCCTCTTGCCTTCGCTGGCCACCACTCCGGGCATCATAGCTGAGTGCTTATAATTGCTGGGCTTCTGACAAGGCTCTAGTCATCTTTTTTTAGCTTCTTTACTTGAAGATTAAGCAATCCGAACACTAAACAATCCTGACAATGTCCTTCAGAACCATCTCCGTTTCAAGCAGATCCGAGATCCTCTGTTTTTTGCTCTTGGCTTAGAGATCATCTTGTGAAAGTTTGAACGAAATCGAATAACGATAAGTGTATCCTGAACGGATTCAAAACTTATGTTCTTAACTTATGTAAAATTAAAATATATGATTCATTACAGTTTTGAAATTGTCATTTTTGGGTTATTTTCCAAAAAATGACTATTTCAAAACTTAAATAACTAAAAATATTTGGATTTTTAAATATAACTATAAACTAATTTCAAACTCTAAAGATTCTACCTACATTTTTCAGCTAATTATTTTTAAACATTTATATTGAGGACATGAGAGATGATTGAATAGTGAAAAACATACAACAAAACATTTGGGCCCGTAGAGAAACTTTTAAAACATATCTTGTTTTTTATGATACATGTGTTATTTATTGATTTATAGTTTAACATACATTACTATATTGTGTCTCTTAAGTTCAGTTAATTTAAAATGAAACAAGGCACGAAAAAAGAAGGATTTAATTTTATTATTTATCGTTTTAATGTATGTCGGGTACTTTTGTTATCATTACTACTTTAATGAGAAAAGTTTGGGTGTGTGTTTTTATTGTTTAGTTTTTGAGAAGAAGATAAGTCCCAGAGAGCACAAAAGTTTTTAAAGGAGCAGTTCCCTTGTCCTAATGAAATTTAATTCTTTTTTTCTTTTCAGTGAAACATGCAGAATGACGAAAAAGTAAAACACTTTTTTATTTTAAAACTCCAAAATATATACAATATTTGATCCCCTTATTGTTGAAAAAGGGGTTTTCTTTATGTATAAAAGTTTTTGAACTGTCACATGAATTCATGAGAAATCCAACGCAATAATATATATAAATGTTTATTAAAATTTATGACTCTGCCTTTTTCTTTTTGCTCCCTTTAGCTGGAAAAGTACCTTCTCCAAGGGCTTAATGGTAAATGAAGGGTTTTAAAGGAAGCATATTTTATGTACCTAACTAAAGACTTATAATATATTTTTTAATTTTGAATACAAAAATGTAATGTTTTAAAAGTTAAAAAATAATTTGATTCCAACTATGATACAACCCAGGGGGGGGGCAGAACTCATGTAAACAAAGAAGGATATTTCCAATATAAAAAATGTGACGTCCACAAGCTACGATTGGCCTATGTAGCTAATACCTCTAGGACAACTAAGCTAAGAACGTAAAGGCTCTCAAAGGAATAACGTCGGAGGCTCCCTCCCGCCACGAGCCACCCGGGGACGCACAGCTTCAGCATCAGGGGGGAAGTGGAAGTCCTGAACACCGCACGGGACTCTGAGGCCTTGGCTGGTAGCCGCCGCATCTAGGAGCTCCGGAGCAACGTGGCCGTCCTCTGCAGCTCCGCCTCCGCCGGAGAGCTCCCGGGTTTCAAATTTTTATTTCCTTTTGAAATTAACACTTTTTTTAAATGTACCTTTGATTTTATTTAATAACAAATAGCTACTGTGACGTTTCAGTTTTTCTTTTCTAATCAGAGGAATCTAAACATTGCGTTCTGCGCATCTTGTATTATCTATATCTTGGATACAACCTATAAATTCTAAAAAAAACTTTTAAGCAAACTGAGGAATTTGAAAAATATGTACTGCCTACATATTAATGTCCATAAATATCATAGATATAAAGACAAAGAGAGCTTTTGGATACTTCCATAGAGATATAAAGATATAGAGAGCTTAATTCCCTTCAAAAACAGAGAAACATCGTCGTTCAGCTGTCGTCTGTGCCAAAACTATACAAAGTAATTTGTACTACGTCATCGTAAGTTGATCAAAGAGATATAAATATTCTTCTATATTGGGTAATATGACTTATATATCTGAAAAACCAAATAGCCCTCTATGTCTTTATGGATTTCTTCAGAGAAATGCGTCATTTGTCAAACATAAACAAATATTATATCTCTATGATAAAAAATGCTTACTAATTTCATGGGATTTCATCTTTAAAATGAGCTTTAAATGATAGGTGTTGTAGCAAAAAAAGGATATATATATATATATATATATTATAGTATATATATTATATATATTGCACATAAGGAGTGCTAGTAGTTTCAATATTGTACATGTGGGAGGTTTTGTGAATGTACTGTCGAATTGCGCCCGAAAACAAAACAAATACACTGATACGGAGATGGAGCAGACCCGGAGGGACACGGTCATCGAGTTACTGTGCGCAGGGCGCCGTCCTGCAGCCTTCAACAAGTTGCTCAAGTACCCCGACCTGACCCCATGCGACTACTACTTTTAGGGGAAGTTGGAGAGGGAGGTGTACGCCATAAACTACAGCAATGTGGCGTAAAAGAAGGTCAAAAATGGCGATTTTCAAGTGGCTTGTGCGGTCTGAGTTTTAGTGATATCAAGTTTAATTAATTCTAAGATAGCTTAAAGTCACATCTTTCAATAATTTTTTGGGAGCAATCAAGCAAATAAATGTTCTTTGTTTTTAGGCCCGTTCATCTTTTGGCCCAAAAGATGCATTTTTAGTTTTTCTCTAATATTTGATAGGCTAAATATATATACATATATATATATATAAGGATATATATTATATATATAATAAGGATGCAATGCAGGATGCATGATACAAAACAATGATAACTATTTCTTGTTATAACAATGTAATAAATAATTAAAAAACACAAAACATATATTAAATTATTTATAATTTTTTGAAGAATGTTCATGTTGGGAAAATTAGAAAATTATTATCGAATAGGTTTTACCTCCATGGCAAACTCCATATTATATACATGATTTAGTTTATTGATGATGATTTTATTTATACCTTTACCAAGTGATGGAGAGGCTGCTTACAAAATTATTCGTAATTCTGGCGTAAATATACAATCCAATGAATTGCCTCTCTTTTTCAAAGTAGAAATCCGTTCTTAGTAAAATCAATGGTATGGAATCCTGTCATTACAAAAGACAAAATAAAAATCAATCGAGCTCATTCATACATTGTTGTAGAAGAGCTTTTTGAGAATTTTCTTTCATTGTTTCCCCAGCCCTCTGCATTGCGGATATGGCAGCTCTTGTCTAAGTTTTGTTTATTTGTAAAAAGAATGTCTTTGCTTGTAAATAAGTTATATGCATATATGTTTTATAAATGTATCTTATTTATTGATTCATAAAGATGTTTTTGTAGTTCATATGATTAGGAAAATAATATAGAAAATAATGTTAAGTTTTGGATTTAAGGTGGAATAACCTCTTCCTGCATGTATTTGCAAAAAGTTTGCAAAAGTAACTAAATTAATTAATTATTAAAGGCATGAATCATTTATATGCTTCTGATAAATGTGGTATAAAAAGATTCTTGCCAAAAAAAGTCAGGTATTGCCTAAATATTACAAAAAAGCGGTACAAAGCACAAATGTATCAGTTAGATTCGGAAATAATTAATTAGATTTATCTAAAGCAGATTTCTTTTCGTCAACAAGGAACATATCACTTTACTCTCATGATATTCAATTTTACTTGGTTATTATAAATATTTGAACTAACGTGAACTTTTAAATGAAAATAATATATTAATATATAAAATAATAGACTAATTTATTACATATCAATAAACTTTACGATTCATTTTTTAAAGTAAGATTTGTTGATATATCTCGATCTAATATATCCCTGATTATGATGGTCTTTCATTAGTCGATCAAACTTAGGATATTTACAAAAAAGTTTATTCTATATTCATCCCAGGATTCGAACACGTAAACTGATTTAATTATCCATCAAATATTCTTCCTCTAACGTGTATTCATTATTTTGAAATTTCATACCAATCGTCACAAAGTCCTCGAATTCTACTGTCTACAAAAATATTAATTTGGGATATATATATATATAATCAGACTTGTTGACGTTCGCGTAAAATTTTTGTTCGTTGGTTGGTTGTTCAGTTATCGTTCATCGTTATTTTTAAATTGAATCGTTCGTCGTTCATCGTTCGTTTGTTTGTTCGCCATTTAAAAAAATGACATTTTTTTGAAAGACATTTTTTCTCCCCATTCTGAAAAAAGTGATGACGTACATATATAATATATATTATATATATATATATATATATATATATACCTATAGATATATATACCTATATATATATATATATATAATTATTATATATATATATATATTATATAACTGATTTATATTCAAATTCTATTGCTAAAAAAAAAAAAAAAAAAAAATGGGATTGAAGGAAATTTGAACGAGAAAAAAATAAAGGGAAAACACTTGCATCCAATTAGAGGCAATATTGGGCTAAATTGAAGCATCGGCATTTTCTTATCTGCATTAGCTTTCTCATAGGGATGAACATTGTTAACGTGATTATGACTAATATTTGTATAGGCAATATCAGCATCAAAGTATGTAAGGAGAGCCATTTCCCTAAATATGCTTTAATATTCCCATAAGAGTATAATTATGACTCATAAAAGCTCATTTTGCTCCCCCCTGTTTTGAGCACATGCGGATAACTTTTTAATAATGAGGATTCTTTGGCTTAGCTCTTGGGATCTACTCTTCATAAATTAATAATAATATTTTGATAACATGTAGCATTTTATTGATAAATTTTAAAATTGTCATAGTATTATATTAAAAGTAGCTATATATGTGACATTTTGTAGTTTCTGATGTAAAATTCATTTTGTAGTCTTCTTTTGGAAACAAATGACCATCATGACTTAAATGTTTTAGGAATGTTGTAGTAAATTACTATAATAATAAATTTATCCAATAATTTTATGGGTTTCACATGTTAAATCACTAATCTTAATGTTCCAAAATATTTTATAATACCAAAACTGCTCAAACAAGTATGTATTAAAAACATAATTGATTACAACTGTTTTAAAAGTCGTTAATTATTTCAGGCATTTTTTGTGTTTTAATAGAACTACGGCTGCATAAGAAGATTATAAGATACACATAGTTCAGCTTAAGAAATAGTATATGATCAGATGATTCAGAATCCATAGTCTATTCCGGAAAATTCTTACAATGACGTTTCCGAAATCTTTAGTTATTTTGATCAAATAATATTTGCTTTGTCTTTCTATTCCTCACAAATGATTGATGTCCGACGAAAATCAATAATAATAATAATAAAAAATACTTGGTGGGATGCTCTCAATAATTATCATAAGTACATTTGCATGTATTCAGGATTTTCCCATTACATCCATAGATATGATATAAAAATGTATTTGACAAATATTAAAGAATTTTATGTCTCATAATCCTAGATGATCCATGGAGCCTTCCCAGTACATATATTATTTATACGCAAAAGTCAGCTCGACAATAAATCAAGGCAGCAATAATATGTAGTAGGAATAGATAAGCATGTTTTTTAACTTGCATTTTATATTTTTATGTTTTTAGAAGATTTAGTTATGATGATATAATCTTCCCATATTTGTGTAAGCTCAATGGTCTCTATTATCTTACAGTAGTTTTATAGTTTAAAGATATTTTGCCAAGATCAAAGGGCAGTTTTAGAATTTGTGTTTTTTGTACTGAAATATTTATTTTGGGGGCGCAGGTTCGACTACTCCCGAGAGGGGATGGTCATTTTTGGTCTACCTCATTGATAAGATCCTAGGTTCAATAGACTAATTATAATGCTATAATGCTTATTTATATCCATTCAGATGCAATTCTATCGTACATTAGGCAATTTATAGATATATATAATCTATATATATATATATCTATGTTTTTATAAAAATTGGTTGGTTGAAAATATAATATTTTTTAAGTGACTTATTTAAATTTTCTTATTTATAACCACCAGCAATGTATTTATTTCTAAACAATACTAATAAAAATAAAAGGTCCATTCGTTCGTTCTTTTCAATGACTCCCCAAACGAAGGGATTAGATCTTGACAAAATTTTCCCTGAATGATTTAAGGCCTCAGAGAGTAGTTTTTTAAAATTGCTGAGAAACCTTCCAGACTATTAAATAGCGCTACAATTATCTTATCCGTGAAAAAAAAATTGCAATGTCAAAAAAGATATGTAAATTTATATTTAGAAGAAAATATGTGGATTCCTTCGGGATGCAAAGATGTGTTATGGGCCATTTAGCTTTTCCTTGAAAATTCGTTTTACATATTTATTTAAAAAAAACCTTTTTCTGTAAGTCTTGATAATGGTGCGTAAGATTTGGACACAAAAGTATGTGGAATATTTAGAAGGGCTAAGAAATATTTTTGTGGATAGATGTTC
>CP045907.1:193734-225215 GCA_013387185.1 Caligus rogercresseyi | reverse complement strand
TCCAAGTGAGTAGAGGTGTAGGCAAGGAAATCCTCTTTCTCCTATTTATTTATCATTGCCATAAAGCATTATTGTCCGTTTGAATTATGAAGCAAAAATTAAGGGCGTCGGAACAGGTGTAGGCGAATTAAAAGTAGAGGCATTTGCCGCCGATGTGAATGTAAATTCACAGGAAATGAGGAGGAAATTGTTCATCATTTATCAACTATAAATGTTTAAAAGAGTATGGGAAAGATTCAGGGCTCCAAATTAATTTAAAAAATCAAGTATAGGGGCAATTTTAACGTAACTTTTGATGTGAGAAGGAATTCAGGTGACAAAATCAATGAAAATACTGGGGTACGTATATGGGGTGTGGAGGGAATTGATATTGAAGAAAACTATGAGGAGATAGTGCGAGGATACGTCATGGCGTGAGGAGGTTTGGTGGTATTCTCACGAAAAACATAGCGGCCAGAATTCTAATCTGGAACTCTTTAATTTTATCAAAGATAAATAATACTAGTTTTAAAACCCATGTCTGATACAATATGTAAGAAAGTGGAGGAATGTGTGAAACTTTTCTTTACTGAAGGAAGAGTAAAACAATCACTTGGAGACGGGTGAATTGTCCAAAGGAATATGGGGGGTAGGGCTGTTGCCCTTCCGAATCTTTTGGAGAGTTTTACTGTTTAAATGGTTTAAGCGAATATTTGAAAAAGAAACAGTATGGAACGGGATATTGAGGGAAAAGTTCAAAAATAAACACGGAAAAAATATAGAAGAAGCTAGGGGCAAAGGCCCATCCCGAGTTCTTGATACGACTGCCGAGATTAGTCCTTTCGGGAGGGAATGCAGGGAATCAATGATGAGTTAGTGAGGAAAATAGCCACAGAAATGAAGTGGCAAGAACCAGTACAAGACAATAATAGACTAGTTTTTATATCGGAATGTTCATTAAAGATAAAAATCTTTTTTAGGGGATGTTTTAACAAAGAAAATGATTTTACACCGAGCGAGCTTTTAGAAAAAAGAAAGATTTTACATGAAATAACTTTAAAAAACAGATCGATAGGACCAAGGATGACTTTTTTAATGTTTTAACGTTTACAAGAAACAAATTTTTACGCAACGCTTAATTGACAAGCCTACAACTTACAGTATCTGGGACAGATTGAGAGAAGAAAAGAAGATTTTAATTTAAAAGCTACAGTAAGCAAAATAATAAGGTCCTAATTCTTATAGTCTTAACTCAGCACTATACTGGTTGAAATACCGAATAGTTACCAAACTCTTTCTTGGGAAGCATCTTTGGTAAGACAGAAGAGGACAGAAAATGTTTTTTTTTGCAAGGAATCTCTTGAAACTTACAGTCACTTTTTATTATTGTGTCCAGTAGTAGATGAAATATGGGCATTTAAGAAAAACATTGTATGAATTTTTCGGATTAGTTCTAAGATCAAAAGAGTTTGTTTACTTTTATATTGGCCCATACCAAGACGAAGTCAATTTTTAAACCGCACAAGTTCAATTAATTTTATATAAATGCCGTAGTTTAAAGTCTCCCTACCTGTAGATTTTACCCCCTTGATAAATATTTTTTGAGGAACATGAAACATTGATTAGAAAAAAGTGTATGTTAATTATATTTGTGATTAAAATAATTATTTTTTTGTGTAGGCATTTTATCATGAAATAAAGTTGTTTGTACTTTGGGTACAAAAAAAAAAAAGAACCATTCAAATTAAATTGGTAAAAACACTCATAAAAAAATTTTTATAGAACCGCTCTAGATATTTAAAAAACAGTTCACTAGAAATAAAAATTATTTATAATTACAGTTGACGTTAAAATTAAAGTTACATTAAAGAGCTATGGAAGCTTGTATTTTGTATCTCATGGGTATTTAAATCCTTGAAAATAAAAAATTTTCTTATCTTTGTGTGCATGTCAAAAATTATCCGTTTCTGATTTGACAATCAAACTGAAAATAGTTTTAGAATTTTATTTCCGCTTAATTAAAAAATAAAAATTTCATAAATTATTTCTGAAGAATAATGATCGTTCGCTTCTGTTGCACAAAGGGCCATACATAGTAACATTTAAATGACTTATTAAAAACCTAGGATTTTTTCCATGAGGTTGATGACATTCACCTCTCGGGATGCGAACCTACGTGTGTTTTTATTTAAGTGTTGAAACCAGTTACTCACAAAGGAAACCCGCTCCATTTTGTCATATGATTATTTACATTCAATGACTTTTACCACTCTAATGCCTGCTTGATAGGAAAAGTGAAATTTTAAAGATAAACAATAAATATTGGCATGAAAGGGTATGGAAGTATAAATAAATAAAAAATCGAATTTTTTCTAATAAATTTTATACAAAGCCTTTTCATGTAGATTGAACAGCTTCCTTTCAGAGGAAAATATACATTATATCATAATTCAATAAGAATATAGGATTTTTGTAAAGTTGTATATTGACTGAGTAATTGTGTAGGAACATCTTATGACCGAAGATTAATTAATTAGGTGAGTAACTTCGACACATTGTACTACTCTTCTACCGATATATTGCAGATCCCAATCATTTCATGTACAATATACAATTGTTTTGTGGAAAATTCATTTTAATCATGTGAACCCATTAGTAGATGACTGTTTTAAATAAGTCGATGCATGTCGAGATTAAATAAAAAAAATTCCATTGTCTCTTAAAATATAAGGAAACTTAAAAACAAACAAATATATATATATATATATATATTATATATATATATATATTATATATTATGCTCGCCTTATAGTGATATGCAAATTAACTCAAACCAAAAAGGGTTTTAAGAAGATTGGTCCACGTAGTCCACTGCCTAATGAAGATCTGAGTCTTCTTGTAACATGCTTGAACTTTATAATAATAAAGATATTCATATCCAATAAGGAACGATCTAAAGTATGTAGTAATAATAGAATAGATATACATTTTGCAAAAAAAAAAATATATATAACGACTGACTTGCACTACATTAAAAATAAACGGTATTTATGAAGTTGCTATATTTAGATACCTTCACAAACCTGCACCGAAACAAGTTATGTCAGGCCAGTATTCAGAACTCATCGTCAAAATTCCAGATATTTGTGGAAGAATTGGAACTACGCTGGATACGTTTTTTTCACAATAACTCAAAAATTATTTTTTTATAAGCTCATGAAATACCATAAAGGTTTTCAAAGAACCAAAACAGAAACCACCAAATCATTTAAATTGCTATTCATGAGACTATATTTATGTACAGCATAATTCATCTTATAAAATATTTATCTATACTTATAAAAAGAATTCCGTTCGTTCGTTCGTTTATTCGTTCGTTCGTTCTGGTAGTTCGTTCGTTTCCCTGTATCTCCGAACAGTCATTAGATCTTGACGAAATTTCAGTGAATAGTTTTGAGAGCTAAGGAGTGTTTTTAGTGGGTTGTCAACTCCCGGAAAATTCGTCATCGACATGATGTAGTTTTATTCGCCAAAAACGTGTTTTGCCGATTTTGTTAAATTTACAAGTTGGATTTTGTCCAAATTTTATGTGGATAAGACTGAGGTACTAAGACGTGTTGTTTGTTTTATGAGTGTTTCCTGGAAAATTCGTTTTCTACATGATTACTTAAAAAATAGTTTTCTTTCTGTCCCTATATTCCCCCAAATTTAAGTTTTGTGGACAATAACACACTTTTTTATATTGCCAACATCGTGCTAATCAAATTTCATAATGCCTAGAGATGGGAGGGATGTCAATACCCAGCCTTAAGGAATACAAACGGAAAAATGGCCAAAAAAATTGCAATGACGACTTTTTAAGGAACTACTTCATCAAAGGAAAATAACATAGGCACTCTATGAAACGACTTAAAAATAACTTCTTTTTACGATGTTTAAATTCCCAGCCTAAGGAACAAAAAACGGAAAAAAGGGCAATCAAGACCCAAGGACAACTTTTAAGAACTGTTTGAATATGAAAACAAATGTGACGACACCCTACACTAACATTATTCGTGTGATTTCTTCTTTTATGATGTTTAAATACCCAGCTTTAAGGAATACAAAACGGAAAAAATGGCAATGAAGACCAAATGACCATTTGTTGAAGGAACTTATTTTAATATGAAAAGTCACATGCGATGACATCAGGAAAATATTCGTGTGATTTTTTCTTTTTACGATGTTGAAGTACCCAGCCTTAAGGAATACAAAACGGAAAAATTGGTAAAGAATACCCAATGATAACTTTTTAAGAAATGATTTTTAATGAAAAGTGCAATGACATCACTGAAATTATTCGTACGATTTCTTTTATTACGATGTTTTAATACTCAGCCGTAAGGAAAAAAAACGGAAAAAGGGCAATGAATAACCCAATGACAACTTTTTAAGGAACTGATTTTAATATAAAATCACATGCGATGATTTCACTGAAATTATTCGTGTGATTTCTTCTTTTTACGATGTTAAATACTCAGCTGTACGGCAAAAACGGAAAAAAATGGCAATGAATACCCAATGACAACTTTTTAAGGAACTGATTTTAACATGAAATATCACATGCAATGATATCAAAATATGTTTTCGTGTGATTCTTCTTTTTATGATTTTTAAATACCCACCAATAAATAATACAAAACGGAAAAATGGCAATGAAGACCCATTGACGACTTTTTAAGGAACTGATTTTAATATAAAAATCACATTCGATGACATCAAGAATTATTCGTATGATTTTTTTTCATCAGACTATGGTCAGCAGTTGAAGTCCCGGGCAGCGCCGGGTAACATTCGCTAGTACTGTAATAAAAATATAATATTTTTTTCAAGTATTGAATTATGTATAAAAAATGTACCTATG
Source organism: Caligus rogercresseyi (assembly GCA_013387185.1). Lineage (NCBI taxonomy): Eukaryota > Metazoa > Arthropoda > Copepoda > Siphonostomatoida > Caligidae > Caligus > Caligus rogercresseyi. The sequence goes on along the minus strand of CP045907.1, from coordinate 220,333 downwards.
CTTATTACCAGACCTATAAAATTAAGTCAAGGAAATGACCACCAACGTTTTGAAGTTCTCAATGTATTATGTAAGATGTAACTGTAAAAAAAACACTGAATATTTTGCCTTTCTTAATTACATAGATTTATATTTTTTATTGTAGGAACTCAATTTAATATGTAACTAGTTAGAGAATCAATTTGATAATTACTTTGTCTTTTTGTTTTTACAAATTTGTTTTAATTTTAAGCTATTGATAATAATTCAATTGTACATAATTAATAAATAAAACCGCTTTAATTGCATAAAGTATGAATAAAAGATAGGAGGTCATATAATAGTGATTTTTAAGAATATTTAGTTATTACTTCCCTTTCTTTAATGGTGGTTTTCTATAACTTCATAAATCATTCCTTCTGTATTTGAAAGAAAAAATGTGCTTTAAACAAAATAAGAATAATAAAAAATACAGTCGAAATACTTGAATAATTATCGTTTCTCGCAAAAGGCTACATAATTTTATAGTTGTTCACTATAAGAGCCACTATAGTGGTTTCTCATATATATAGATATATATATATATCCATTATTGCATTCGAGTTCATTCGAAACGGCTTTTCTCTTCTCTTTAATTAATAATAAATCTATATATCCGATCTGATTTATATATGTGTGCACTTACTGATTCTCAGAAATGTGCAAAGAAATGTATTGTCTTATTGCACATATTTTTGGATCCAGTGTTATGTGCTTTATAAGTACGTATAATTCTCTGAAATTGAAAAAAATATTAATTATATATATATAACTTTTTCCGGTAAAAAATAACATATTAAATAAAATTAATAGTCAAAAATATTAATATGTTTATATTTGTTCCTTCTTATTGACACTATATTTATACTTCGTATGTATGAAGTCATTAATTTAATAGTTATACTTTTTCAATTAATATGTAATTTTAGAGTGCTAAAAAAAATGAAAAAGTTTATGTTGCTTTATTTTTGGGTAAAGTAGTTACCCACAAAAAGCATGAATCTAAATGACTATCATACTTTTAATTGATGTTCATAACAACAAACCCTTAAGCATGTAGTCTAAAATCTAAAACATTAAAATTCTACAAAAAAATATAAATAAGAGAATTAATGTTAGTAATATTCAATAAAAATTAGGGAGATAAAAAAGCAACAATTAATGGAATTGCCTTTTACACGAAAATAAAGCAGTTTTCTCTACGTGAAAAAGGATTTTTCTTTCTTTCTCTGTATTGCATTTTTATAGGGCTCATATGAAATATGGTACGACTGTGAATGCATTTTTTCAATCATTAATAAGAATCACCCTTTAAATTAAATATGAAAACAAGGTATTTTTTCATTATGATAAGCAAAAGACTTTTATTTATACTTTTTATTATATTTTGTTCAAGTTGAAGAGTTCTAATTTAATTTAGATTAAGCCCTTGAGGACCTAACTAATTAAATATTTTATAACAGCTTCAAACCAAACTAAAAAATTTGCTCAAATAAATGTTAAATAAAAAATCTTCATATTTCATCTATGGCGATCTTCTTTCTTCTTCAACATTAATTTAATCATTGTTGATATATCATAGTTCGTACACTATACTTTTTATCTTTGCCTTCAGAGAAAGAAAATTGTTCGTAAGACCCATAGAGATATAAAGATATAGAGAGCTGATTCCCTTCAACAGCAGAGAAACATCGTTCAGCTGTATTTTTGTGTCCAATATAAACAAAGTAATTTGACCTACGTCATCGTAAGCTGATCATAGAGATAGAATCAAATCTTTATATCTATATGATCAGCTTACGATGACGTAGGTCAAATTACTTTGTTATATTGAACACACAGAATACAGCTGAAAGGAATAAGCTCTCTATATCTTTTTATCTCTATGGTAAGACCTTACAAAAAGAATAAACATATTAACGTAATTTAAGGGAAGTCAAATTGAAGAAAAAAATTACTGTTTTGCGTCTGATTTGAAATTAAGATAATAATTAAAATAGGAAATTAATTAAACTCCCTGGATGTTAACTAAGTTATAAGCAGACTTCTAAATGGACTGAAGCCCCTAGGGGGCGGAGTAGGAAAAGGATTGTTTAATTAAACTTCTGGTATAATTAATTCAAGTGTCTCTTAGTTGATTAAGATATAGGATTGTAAATAAGATTTTTGGGTGTGTGTATATTGTATTTTGTACAATAGAAGGGGAAGACGAGTGTATTATGTATTTGAAGAGGGATGCAATTTCACGAATTTTTGTGGAATTTGTTAGAAGCACTGAATATAATTTTAAACTCTTGAAAGTTATTGATCTTTTGTAGGAGAGTGCATTATTCCTCATAGTTGCAGTTTACATATGAATGCAAAAATTATAGAATTGAGTCACTGGTATTTGTACTTGGATAGTTCATAAGCTTATCTTTTGATATATATTGACACTTTTGTGGTATTAGGATCGAATTGGACCGATTGCACTTTAAAAAGCAGAAAAAACATTCAATGTCATTTTTTCTTTGATTTTTTTTCTTCTCCTTATTGTTTAGATGTTATATAAAATTATATAAAAAATAATATTTTAGTATAATAAACATTATACTTAATAATAAAAATCTAAACAAGAGGTAAAAGAATAAACAAAAAATTCAAATGGGTATCTATTTAAAATATTCTTTTGATTTGGATGGATAAATTTGATGACGTTCCCCGCATGGACCCATGAGTCCTCGGTGTCGAAGGGGATCTTGAGGGAGAGGGCGGTCTATCGGGCGGCAGCTGAGAGCATCACAGAATCGAAAAATAGATGGATTTACCATATCTTTTTCGTCAAACGCCTCGCTATGTAGGCTTGGGAGTTGATAGAGTAAATTCAATAGCTTGACTTTTATGGGAATTGGTCCTTTTTTTAGCAGACGAAGAGTATAGACGTCGGAACTAGGGGTGCGCCCCCGACCCCCCCCCCCTCAACAGCCTCTCTCCAAGCATTATGCTTGAAAAATAAAAATAAAGAATCGAAATGTAAACTGAATTTGTCTGACTTACTACATTTATCTCATAATGCACAGATCTAGGCTATGTGACATGCAGCCTGACATATGCTACTGTACGGAGCCAGGCTACATCTGACAGCTCAGTGTGACGTAGGCTAAGTAAACAAAACAAAACCTTTTGTTTCGTGGGCATTGTTGTTTTGATATGATTGCGCGCATTGTTGTTAGCTTACATGACAATGTGAGTTCAATGAACCAGCCATGTCTCAGAAAAGAATTTCAGAATATTTTTTTACCGCCTGACCCAGCTAAACGTCCGAGACAGACACCTGGGCCTGTCCAGCAACCGGACCGCAGCAGGCATTCAAACCACCACAGGATTACAATTTTCCAGCCAGAAGTTCAGCGGTGAGAACTTCAGTCGTTCCTGCAAGTCCGCTTGGTTCAGAGAGTGGCGGTGGCTGGAGTACATGCGGTCAGTGATGGCATTGTGTGTGGTGTGTGCAGGTCAGCTGTAAAAAGTAAGTAAGTTGGGTCAGACACTGACAGTCTATTTTGAAAGATAAAGGTTTTTCAAATTGGAGAAAAGCAGCGGAGAAGATCAGAGACCACGAGAAGACTCGATTCATTTAGATGCGATGCAAAGATTGGCTGCATTGAAAACAATGCCAATTAATGCACTACTCTCTGAGGCTGCTGCTAAAGAGCAGAGAACAGCGCAGAAAATGCTGGAGCTCATTTTCAGCTGCGTAAGATTCCTGGGGCGCCAGGGACTTTCTCTGAGAGGGGCTGCAAATCGGGATGGGGTGTTATGGTAGCTAATGGTGAAAAGGGTACGCACTGATCCTGACCTGGAGAACTGGATGAAAAAAAGAGATAATTGGATGTCGGGCAGCATCCACAATAAATTCTGGAGCTGTTTGAGAGAAAAATCGGAGCTAAAGCATCCAAAGTTCTTTTTTTTTTGCTTAACTGCTGATGGGATCACCGACCTCAGTGGCAAAGATAAGTTTTCATGCAATATACAGTTTGCTGATCACAATCGGGACATTCAGAATTTCTTTCTAGGCGTTTACAACCCCCCAGACACAACAGCAGAGATGCTGTTTCTGTGCATAAAAGATGTTCTTGTTCGGCTCAATTACCAATGGAGAAGCTCAAAGGCTACTGCTTTGATGGAGCAGTAACATGTCTGGGAGGTTCACGGGAGTGCAGGCAAGATTAAAGGAAACATGTCCTGACTCCGTGTTTGTTCACTGCGCAAATCACTCTCTGGATTTAGTGTTACAAGAAGAAGGCAAAAGAAGTGCGCCTTGTTGCTGATACACCAAACTTCGTTCGAGAAGTCACTGTTGTTATTAATGATTCATCAAAGAGAAAAATATTATACCAGTCTCTTTTTGGATGTGGAGAAGTGATAAAACCTGCTTGCCCTGTGTCCAAATCGGTGGTGCGTCAGAGTTGTGGCACTGTCACGGTTGCTGGCCTGCTATGGATAGATGCTGCAGACATTCAGGACCCGGAGAGTGACAGGACTGTCAAGGGGGAGACGCGTGCCAAAGTGGCAGGATTGCTCAAAAGGGCACCACTACGCGTACAGTCTTTGGTTTGTTTACTGCTTGCGTTACCATGTTTACTCCTTGTGAATCCGAGGCTCCGTCACTGCAAGGCATCAAGGTCACAGCCCTTGGATCAGTGGAAGCTGCGAAACTTCTTGCCAAGAAAAAAACATGTTGGCTTTTTATTTGCAAGTTCTTTAAATAATTGAATATTTGGAGAGTGACGGGATTGGAAAATAGGATTTAGATTATTTAAGAAACTCTTAAGAATGCTATTAGGAACTTGCAAATAAAAAGGTAAAAATGTTTTTTTTCTTCGTAACGAATCACAATAATAGGGGTAACGCAACCTCGTGATTTATTATTTATATAAAATGAGCAATACTTGTTCGTACTAAATTGATATTTTCTTTTCTTTCATCTCAATATCTAATTATTAAAAATTTCTGAAATGCATTGACATATACAGAAAACATATTATATATTATTATAGTCAATAAAAATTAAACAAAAATATAGCCGCTTAAATAGAACACTAAAAAATGATCAACTTTTTGAAATATATAAAGCATATTTTTTCGGATATTACGAAGATATTGAAATTATAAAAACTGATTTGAAATGCATTGACATACAAGAAAAAATAAATACTACTGATATTTGTGGTTATTCTTACTTTGCACGAACATAACTGGGCGTGAACCATTAGAAATGATGAAAATCATGATTTTCAAAAAAGGCCATAAAGTCCAAACTTTTTCGGACGATATTTTGAGTGGCATTTTTGGAATCTACGTAAAAAAGGGACTCAAATTAGGAATTTCAGTCCAGGGGCAAAAAAAAAAGACCTTAATTTTGTTACATAGTGTAATGCAACAAATACGCACACATAGACAGACAGATATTATGTATCTGTTCATAGATTATGACATAAAAAACGATACAATAGTTCAAAACTACTGTACATCCACGTACCAAAACTTAATGAGAAATTCGCCTGTAATTGATAAAACACAAACCCGTTTGTGTATTTTTCATTTTATAACAAACCAAATTCATGAATTTGAACTTAATGAATGAACTTGAAATTAATTAATTTAAAAAAGTTTGACCCAGCTTAAATAAGCAGCCCATGTGTAAACTATTGGTTGGTTGTCATTTAATTGATGTTATATTTAATATTGCAGAATATCCAAGCCTGTGGAAGAGGGAAATGTTTGAGGCTCTGGACGTGGTGTGCTCAGAGGTGGAGCAGCGTTTTGATCAGGAGGGACTCTGCATAGGCGACCCAAGGGAACGGGTTGATGTGAGTTCCCCGGAACTGAGCCCCTTCTCACGAGAGCAGCTTGCATTGAGCTAGGACATACTGAGACGTGTGTAGAGGGCGAGAAGTTTTCACCATTCAGGATGTTGTGTCCATCCTCACACCTTGCAGCCCCAAACCCGCTCCATGCTATCGGAGGTGGAGAAGCTCATTAAGTTCTGTCTGGCCTGCCCATATCTGTCGCGGCATCCGAGCGCTCTTTCTCTGCCTTGCGCAGATTGAAAACCTGGCTACGCAATACCATGAAGCAGGAAAGACTCACGCATTTGGCCATTTGAATGCGCATAGTGACCTTCTTGATGAATGCGATGTTTCGCCCTGCTTGAAGAATTCATCAGCAGGTCAACTGAGAGAAGGCCCACTTTTGGAAAAGTGTGAAAGCCCTTTGGAGCGCAAACTGTTATTTTTCTGAATGCTGTTTTTTATAGCCTAGTGTTATGTGTTTTAATAAAGGCTTGATTTAATCATTCATTTATTTTGTTTCATTTTCTTAACAATTAAGATGCTGCATTATAGTTCGTTAATCATTGATACTGTAAGTGTGCGTCTCTCCCCCGACCCCAAAAAATCCCGCCCCCCCTCTCAGAAAATAGTTCCGACGTCCATGCCGAAGAGGATTGTTGATTTCGTATATTGAATTCTATAACTTCACCTACCATACATATATTTATCAATACACTGAGTAAAAAAAAACTGACATCAAATATCTTAAAGGCTCTAGAAAAAAGTTACACTCGTCGTCTTGGGGTCAATTTTGACCCACCCTTAAAAAAGACTAAATACTTCACTGTGAAAAGGGTAAACTCAGTCATTTATGTTCTGTGTGATGTGTGGTAACAAGTGCATTTCATTTAAAAATATTTTGGGTTAAAAAAATCAATATAGCTGCTTTATTTTAAAGCTTATGCAGAGGTGGGTCATTTTGGCCCATAAGACGAACCGTGTGAAAAAAAACCTTAGACCACAAAGGGATAAAATATCACTAATGTGTTATTTCATATATTCATTTTATAATTTATGTATAAATAAATAAGAGGAAATCGTTATATTCGAAATCTGATTTTACTCTATAGTCAAATTAAATTGCCCTGTGAGGCTTAACTAAAAGGCGATTAAAAAATGAAACACCGATAAACAAACGAAAGTTATTTAATAGGAAAAAGAAAAACTTCTGGCGTACATGACATAAAAAATAAGTGTTTTGACAAGATGGGGGATCAACACATAAAAAATTTTTTAAAATATTATCATTAGCTCCCAATAGATATTTTTTAATATGAATTAAAGATTCCTGGAATAAAACCTAACTTACAGAACTGTGCCATCGACTGGTTGGCCAAACATATCTTGCTAAATCAACACTTTTCTTCTGGAAGAAGATGGTAGCTTATTTTTAAATTGAGTGATATAACGGAAAGCAATTACGATTGAGCTAGAGCAGTGGTGCACGGTGCCGGAACGAATGGACATCTCATTTGGCCCGTTACTTTAGTGGTTGAGAAGTGTTTTTATAAATAAATAATATTATGATACAATATCAACAAACTTAAATCTACTTTGTTTAGTGTTTAGTGTGTCAAGCCAAAAATGTACCGTAATTTGGCCCCCCGAGGTCCACTGAAAAACAGTCCGGCCCCCTGACCGATTTCACCTGCATCCCTGAGCTAGAATAACGTGCATATTACATATGGTATACAATCGTAAAATTTGAATCTGAAAAGTTTATCAATATTATATGTTCTTCGATATATTCAAAAAGCTTGTGTAATAATATTCACAAACCTTCTTTTCAGACGTATCCATGAGGATTTAAATAAAAACAGGCAACGAATTATTAAAAACCTCTCTTTTTAAACAATGTTACATATATATATATAAAAGCGAACAGATGTACATACTTTATATGAAGTAAAACAAAAAATCAAAACAAATCCCTTGTAATACTCTGTCAGAGACTAATCTCCATGAACATATGTACTAGACAGCAGGCAGACATAACAAACCTATCCTGTCCTCATGTTCAAGGCCTGAACTCTCCCTCCATGCGTTCTATAATTTTACTATGGATGTGATAATCCCCAATAACAGAAAAATAAGCAGGATCTTCTTCGTGGGAGTGGACTGGAGGGGAACAAGAAATACTATAATTGCGTCTGGCGGAATTCAAGGGCCCATTGGAGGACGTCCGCTGGAAGAGTCCAGGGTATTTATCAGTCCCATATGCCATAGTTGTTATCAAATGTTTGTGTGTATATTTTTAATGGGTGTCTAAAAAGTGTCTGTTAAATAAGGTTCTGTGCCAAAGTCAAAGGAAATTCCTGGAGACAACTGGATATTGAATCCGTTAGTTGCACTCAAGGGTAGTGAAACACTTATATGCTTCTAAATTAATTGAAGGGAATCATCGTCTTTATGCGGATTTTTATATATTTTTTAATCTGGTTATCACTTAATGAAAGTAATTTAATATACAATGTTCAATGAGTTCTACAACATTTTGAAGTTATTGGTCGTCTTTTGTGAATTATCTGACATTTTTTTTAAAGATAACTAAATAAAGAATTATATAAGCGAAAAAATATACAAGCAAAACACAGGCATTCATGCATATGGCCCCAAGAGCCATAAATTAAAGCTCATTATAGGTTTGCCCACCAAATATATGAGAGGGGGAGAAATATATTAATAAACAAGCAATAAACAGAGCATTTAATAACCCCATCCAAGAAATTAAACCATCAAAATTGGTTATATTTTATGGTCATTACTACGTCTATTTATTTATATTTAAAGAGAAAATGAGCGGTTCTTTCGCTCCACTTGGAATGAGAGGGAAATAAATATATATTTTAAGAGGAAATTGCTTCATTTTCATAACCCATTGGGTTGCACTTTTAATTAAATGCTTAGGAAAGAGAGAGAGAGAGAGAGAGAAACCTTTAACTATTCTAATTATTTTCTGTAATATATGTTAAGGTTTTTTTAATGAAGAGCGTTCACATTCAAAATAAATAAAACGAAAACGGTTTGAGATATCGAGGATTTCTTTATTTGCTGTTATATTCAAGTTTATTTATATATGAAATTCGATGTCGTTTGAATGACGTTTTATGAAGTCGAATTATTGAACCAAATTTCGACTAAATTTTGAGCATAAATTAGTTGGCTCATGTATGGAGATATCGCACTAAACAAACTTGCTATTCAATAAATCGATTATGACACTTACTCTGTGCGAAATGTCAACTGTCTTGTTGAAGCCACAAATCGTCCAAATTTTATTTTCCAATTCAGGTCAGAAAAAGTTTAACATGACGTGTTTACAATTTCCATTTAGAGTAACGTTTGTAAACCTATATAGTAGCCATCAATATAGCTCTGAATATTAGGCCTTTATCATATATGGTATAGCTCTAAAAGCAACAACGACATCCTCTGAAGCCACTTGCTCTAGCCTGTTCTGAAGCTCACATCGCAAAGTGTTTGACCTCCAATGCACCTATTCATAACGAGTTGTTGAATTTTTTTTTGTATGATATGGAGACTTTGTCCTGAAAATTTCAAATGCTAAGCTAGTGACGTTATGACACTTTGCTGCGAAGTTCGTCAAAGATTTCGTCAGTGGTCATACTATTTAATCTGTCGTTTCAAGCCTTATTGTTAGAAGATCCAAGAGGACTTCAAATGAAATCATCCAGTGATCTCTGCAATAAAAGTTGTTTTATATGTCATTATTTATTTCTCTTATGTCGTGTTACCCACATACATTTTAATATAACATTATGATGTTTTCATGCTGTGATGGGTTTGGTCATAAAGGTGAATTTTAAAGTAAAATGTTTAATAATGGTTGTATGAGCACAACCCCTCTTGATTTTGTATTATTATTACTGTGCATATTATATATCCATGATTTTTAACAAAAATGACACATTTTTCCGAAAAAAATATGCTTATTCACAAATGATATTATTTACATTTTAAATCAATTAGGATCCTCTAGAATTCCTCTCGCTTGCAATCTGATCGAAATGAAAGAAAACTTATTGTCAAGTCCTTTGAGAATTCACATTCCTTCTATAATTTGAATTTTATTTTCTTGTAATGTGTAGTCATTATTTAGGTTTCAAAGGTTTTTGTCTAAACTCCTTTTGCGATACCAATCAACTTATTATTTGCTATTATTATTTTGGGCAATATATATAAATCATTGTGTGACTAATGTGATAAAATACATTTTATCGTGAAAACGATATTTTTATGTATATTGCTTATTAATGTGTTATTTTTTCTTTATAAAAACTCCTTTTACAATTGAAATAAAGATTATAAAAAATTATGAAATAGTGTTATTAAAAAACCATTCGCCTATTTTATAGTTTGTTTCAAATGAAATAATATTTGTATTTGTGTATATGAAAGTTAAACGAAGACCTTACCAAAAAGAAAAAATAACCAATCATTATTTTATTGTTATATATTGGACTGTACACATGGCAGCTGATTCTCTATTATAGGGGATTGACGAAATCTTCATAACAAACAGATTTCATAACATAAACTTACTGTGTTAAGCAATCCCTTAAGTGTAGTAAGACTTCCCACCTGACATCATTTTTTGTATATACGTAACTATATACGGCCACAATGTAAATTTGTTGACTTTAATATAAGGGAGTACGACGAAAAAAAGGATGTCAACTCCTTCTGGTAAATGTACTATTAGATTAGAAGGAAATTGTATAAAAATATAAGCATACGATTATAACAGACGGCCCTGTTTCAAAGCACAAACATAGTATATAGACTCATGCTAGGGAATTATTGAATATAAATATACAATAATAAAAATAATATTATGCATATTCAAAATCTTTTAATCCAAGGAGATGAGGGGGGGGGGGGGATGATGACCTTCAAGTGCTAAATTGATTCAAGTGCTTTTTTCAGAGTACTTTTGACTTTACTTATTATTCAATTCAGTTATATTCATTCTGAAAACGAATGAGAATGGAGTTAACCGGACAGTTTATTTATATTTTATAAATATGCTTTTTTATCACTTATGAATATATTTTTTGTGAATAAGTGATGTAATATTTAAAAGATGACAATAACCCGTGGGTGGAGGACAACTAATAAATAGCAAATGCTCATGGGATGAATGAGGTTAAAAGAATCCTGCCGGATCTCTTCCTTTTAACGGTCTTAATTTATTTAGGACATTACTCTTATCAAGGCTACTGGTTACGTTCTGGCATTCATTTTTTTGCGAGTAGAGCTCAGTTTGACCCCTCTCATAGATACCACAGTCATTTTCGAGCAAATGTCTCATTTGTACCGGGTTTTTTAGTCAGTTGGATGATGAGGCATCTTATCATATCACTTGTTGCCTGATTCCATTTTGAACAGGAACAGGATCCCCCCTGCAGATGTAAGCAAATCCTTTATATGAACATATTTTGATGGGCATCCAAGAGGACCAACCAAGAAAACATTACTTGTCCTCATATTATTTAATTTAATCTTTTTCACACATAAAAATAAAACAAATATGTTTTTTATATTCTCTGTATTATAAATAATGTTTTTAATACAAGGGGAACGTATATTTATTATTATTCTAATATTTTTCTAACCGGGACTTAGTAAGATCATGAGCTGATAATCTGCCTTATTCATGATTTATACTATATCAAACATGAGAAAGTTTAACTTTGTCCATACATATATTTTTTTCTTCTTTCTTCTGCCATATTTTCTCTCATGAAAAATAATAAGAAAAAACTAAAAACTACTAACAAACTGCATCTATTTTTGGCATTAATAAATCTACTGAGTTTACTTATGAAGGAACTCTCCATATTTGTTCATAATCCATTAGATCAAAGGATTTATTGGAAAAATTGAATATGGTCATGTCAACTCGATGTGGATATAGATGAATTTCACTATGTGCAGTAGATAACTCATTTCTTGGGAAATGGAGTTTCTATTTTTCATTAATTCTTTTTGGATATATATACATATATATAATCTCGATCTGATAGTTGTCCTGAAACTTGTTTTATTTTTCTTCTTACTCTCTAAAGTAATACTGTATATAAATCATAAATCACTATATATCGCTTAACCTGGTCCTTGATGAAATTGTTATGGAGGCTTGATAAGCAAAAGTGGTGTTGAACTCAAATTAAAGGTTAGATAATTGATATATGGTAAGGTCCTAGGATGTTTTTATGAATGAGTCCTTTTCATTCAAAATAATTAAATTTTATGTTTTTCACTCTTCATAATATTAAACATATTTGAAAATCTTTCCCTGAGTCCAAAGTTGAAGAAAATCGTATACAAATTGCAAATTGCTATAATTTAAAGTCAATTGAGGTCAATGGTTATAAAATTGAAATATAAAAGTTCAATAAAGGATTTATTTTTAACTATCAAATTCTCAATTTCATGCATTATAATTTATTAGTGCAATAGTAAAAGTAGATCGTATATATTAATGCTTTATGTTTTGAGCAGCCTGCTTCTATTGTAAATATCTATAATGTTGATTCGGAAGAGTGTTATTATCATTTACATACAAAAATACATTCATATCATATTATTTCTTCATATTTGCGGTTCAAATTTCGAAACAAAATGTTGATTTTTTTACATACTAAAATATTTATATAAAAATGTAAATTTATTATTTAAAGTAAAATAGACATACACATAATCTCAATGCGTTTGCTTATCACTTGTTTTAATTATTTTGATATTTGGATTTTGTTAAGAGCTGTAATTAAATAATTAATCTTAGCTTTTATAAATTTATTTAGTATACAAATTTAGCTCATATATATTATTTTCTAGAACCCTATTGATTTAAATTTCGGTTAATGAGTACAAATACTTTGTATGAAAACTCAAAAATATTAACAAAAGAAGTATCAAAAACACAATCAAAACATGAAAATAAAACATAAAAATAATATTTAAAATAAATACAACTTTAAGAAAGTGGCTTGTGTTAAAATAGTATCATTGGTGTTTTTAATACTGTATTCTTGTTTATCCCAATTATAAACAAAGTATAATTGAAAAAGTCATGTTATTTTAATTATTCTTCTTGCAAATTATCGTCCATATCTTTTTTAAATCGCTTCTTGGGAGAGCTAAAGACTTTTATTTTCTTTATTACCATAAGAGTAGGGACTTTAAAAATACAAAAACACAAAACTTAATGGATTGTTGCGTACATGAATTAAATAAATAGTTCAAATTACTATCCATATAAATTATATGGTTAAGTGATAAAAATTGTCGATATTATCATAAACTTGATATAAGTTACGTACTTGATTGAGCTCGTTTAAAATCCATTTTGTAATATTACCATAGAACGGACATTCATTCTCTGTCGCGTGCCTTGACCTAATCTAACTGGCTAACCCATTGATCCAATATCGACAATTACTGCTTATGCATACATATACTTATGCTTCAATTCATAATGTGTTCATCAATATTAATCCAAGCATAATGAATTATATTGCACACACATACATTTAGAAAAAATCTGAAACTGCAATAAGTAGCAAGTAATTCTTCCATTCATGTAGCTAATATTTGCATATGATTCTTTCTCCTCCTCTTATGCAATTGCATGTATGAATGCAAAGGTGAATGCATCCGGGAGGGCTCACATGCTTGGATTCATTATTTAATCCGCTCTAGAGAAGTTTGATGAATGCCTATATATACATATATATATATATATATATATATATATATATATATATATATGTTTTTATTAACAAATATATCAAATAAAAAATATTTACTGCCTTAAAAATTGATGTATCCTAATAGAAAATAAAGTCATTTAACCCATTAGAACCTGAGCGTCGATTTTTCGAAGTGTTATAAAAGTGAAGAAAAAAGTCGTTATATATACAAAATGACACTGTATGAATATGGATATCGTTTTAAGAGTATTTTACTTGGTAAAGATCCGTTGTTTATGTTTGTGGCATTTTTTGTCAGTTAGACAAAGAGTTTTCAGCGACGGACGTGCCTCAAAAAATTATCCACTCCAAGGTATTGTCTTCTTTGATATTTTTCTTTGTTGTCAAGTACTTTCAATAAGTAATATGGGTGATTAAATTATTTATGAAACATTATTCTTCTAATGTTGCTTACTATTATATTGAATTTGGCATCTTAATTTATAGAAAAAACCCATTTTATTTTCTAACGTCGAAAAATCGACGCTCAAGCTCTACAGACATATTTTTCAAAGGGAAATGCAAACAAGTCTATATTTGATTTGTAGTACATACTGCATTTTATATATAATATTGTTTGATTATAAGAAATTATTAATAGGCTTATTATTATTATTTTGTGAATAATATTTTGAGATAGACTACTGTGGAGATATTTAGTCTTCTGGAAGACAGGGATTAGCCTTCGGATGTTTTTTATAGGCCTTTCAGAAACTGAGGGCAACTCTCTGAAGGAGATAGTGATAGGTCAGATGACAAGGTAGAAGGCATTTAAGAATGAATAGGTTGACTTTAATTGATATCCTGCTCATTTGAATCTTTTTGAAAATTTAAAAGTGTATCCTGTGAAGAAGCAATTATTTGGAGAAAAAATCTGAGAAATGTTCAAACATCACAATTTTTTTCCAAAAAAATCTCCATCTGAAAAGATTATGACAGCAAAGAATCCACAAGACTTTTTCGAGCTTTTCTTCATTTCCAAAACTGTATTTCTACAAATGACCGTGCTTCAATAATTAGACCAGAAGTTTGTTTCAGCATAGAAATTTGAAAATAATTGTATCTGTGGACGAAAGCATGATCCTTATATTGGGAAACATTTCACAAAACAATTATCCGTTGAAAACCAATTCGGTTTGGATTCAAAATGTAGGAATTATGCTCCAAATATGGATACTGGCATTTATTCAATCTTTATTGTGACAAAAATTACCTCCAGAAAAATTATGTTCCATATATAACCCTTGGAGGGAACACAGCGATATATTTATTCAAAACGGCAAAGATTCCCCACAAGATAAACTCAAGATATATTCGATAATTTCTTCACCGGTATTCCCTTATGAAACACAACGAAAGTGTTGATGACCAAAAGTTTTTTATGTAATTAGTGTCTTATTCAACATGCATGCCATTACTGAAACAACAAGGGAAAAATATGGTTTCACATGATTTCATCGAATATCTGGCAGTACATTATTGTAAATATTTTGGTTAAAATCGATTCAAGGGAGCAAATTACTTCCAAATGAATTATGTATCGAGATATGATGAAAAATCCATTGTATCATATATTGTTAAGGTACTAAGGTATGTTGACACTGTAAATGAAGGACTTCGTTCATTGTTGAAAATGCAATGCAGGTCTTCACCTATGGTGCTTCAAAGAATACCACTACGTTCGTAAAGAAATATTACTTAAAAATATATAGAAAATTTGTAAATAAGTTATTTTATATAAAAATAATGTTATTATGGTTATCATCTATCTATATATATGTAAGAATTAAATGAGAAAAGAAAAATTAAAGAAAAAATGTATTGTACAGTTTTTTTTCTTTTAGCTAATAAAATATTTGCTTGTAGAGCCTGAGCGTCGATTTTTCGACGTTCAAATTTCTCAGCAGGGACTAGTTCATTTTAGTTGAAATTTTGAACAAATGTTATATGTGTCAAGATAAAATAGCCATAGAATTGTCACTGTTCTACAATCAATATTTAACTTTTGGCTCAAATGGGTTAACCCTTTATTGACATCTCAAAATAATAAGATATGAATTAAAATCTCGCCAGAAGGTGGTGCATACATAAAAATATGTATATAAAAACTCATAGTATTATAATTGTATAAATGTTTTTGGGGGGAAACGGATGCACAATTCTCTCCACTATTAATTCACTCCCTTCTAAACCATTTTCTTCATTTGTTTATATGTAATTTTTTCTATTAATAATCCCCCCCCCTAAAAAATCATTTTCCATGCATTTAAATATGAATAAATACAAACTATTATGCGTATTAGCACAACCAAAAAATAAGTCGACGGACCCAAAAAGGATTACTCTCAATATTGCATACGAGTGCAATGCAAAACCAACTTTTGCCGTCTAGACTTTCCATTATGCTTGCAACCTAAAAGTTAGTGGTTGTTGAGGAAGTAAGGGAAGCCCAACCACAAGTGAATTGTTGTTAGTTATAAACAAAAATGCACAAACGTAAAAATGAGTCATTTAAAAAGAAGTAAACTTCAATTATATCCCTAAAATTTATATTCTGAAAGGAATTTGAGAGCAAAACTAATCAAATAATCATGTATTGTTGTTTTAATGCATTATACTAACCATGTATAGTACATGTTTTCTACAACTATATATATATATATATATATATAGAGAGAGAGAGAGAGAGAGAGAGAGGGAGAGAGAAGAGAGAGAGAAAAAAGAGAGAGAGAGAGATAGATAGATAGATAAATTAAGGATCCCTAGAAATTACAAGTACAATTTCTAATTTAGACTGACAGTATATTCTTTAATACTCCATGCAAGGATTGTGGAAATTATTTAACACCGTGTTCATGCCTTGCTGAATGCCAGGGACTTCACTTCCTAAGAGAAGTAATTACATGCAACATTGCAACATTGGATGAAAACTTTGTTGTTTGATTTTGTTTGGAATCGCTTTCAAATTTACCAAAGCCTTTCTGAAAAACAGTGCCTTTAAAATGGGAGTCGGGTCCCTTTTGGAGTCAAGGGCGGACGCCTCCTCCGATTCCTGGGGGGGGGGGGGACGGCCTCGTGACCGGGGGCAACACCAAGAAAAAGGATGTTGTAGTCTTCACCATCAACGTCGGGGCGTCGAGGTGCACCCATTCGACGAAATTGACTTTCTTGGGTCAAATTTGACACTGACTTCACAACTGCACCCCACAACATCCACGTCGCTAAAGCAGCGGCAAAGCGGGCCGCACTCATTTCTAGGCTGGCCGTGAACTTACCAAGAAGGAAAATACCTATGGCAGCTGGCCCTGGAGACCTGTAAATGCTTCTACTCCAACGAAGGGGACGGCGGTGCCAGGAACCCGGTTAGTGACTTGACTTCGTCTTCCCCATCCGAGGAGGCCTATGAGGTCCACCACTCTAGTGGTGTACCCACTTGAGAGGGAGACAGCTACCTTGCATGCCGCGTAATATTGGTGTGGAGCATATTTAAGGCCTTGAGGTCAGCCAAGACCCTTCACGCTGCCAAGACCGAAGCTAGGGTCATGGACGCAGCGTCCCCACATAATCCATGCTGCAATAGCATTTTAATTTTGTTTATTTTTACTGTTTTATTAATTTATTTTAGACTAATTATAAATGTAATTAATGTGCTTATTGGCAAATATACTCGAATACACACAAACATCGTTTATGCTCGTGAACAATGCAGTTTTATGGCTGCTTTATTTGGAAACCCATTTAACTTATTAAATATACAATATGCACAACACTCCTTTTGAATTGACGCAGTTCTCTCAAACTCTGCCAATTCATGTCAATGCAAACATGATTTTCTTCAATCAACTTGTGAATAAATAAATACTTAGAAGCAAACATGCATACGGAATTGATTGTATATAAATGAATTAAATATTGTACCATTTTTACCATATGTGATTTTAAACCCTTATTTGGAGCGTCTTCATGGCGTTGAGAAGGAGATCTCATAATGTTTTATCAAAGTACCTCAATATTATATGAAACGGTATTTAGAGAGTTTTAAAAGTGCTTGTAGTATTGTATTACTTAGACATTAGATATATAAAATATATCTGGAAAAGTCATTTCAACCTATGCTTGACATTGACTATATTTTAAATTATCAATGTATAAATATTTTTATAAGCATTTTAAAGGAAACAAAACAATTTATAGTGTACTTTATTTCTGAAATAGATATGGTTTAGTGATTAATAGATACAAACGTATCCTATACCAGTTAAAGTCTTAGTTGATTGTCTAAGTGATTTTCTCTGTTTTTACTGTTTATATAAGTATCTTGAAGGACATAATACACATGACACAGATACACATGGACAAGTGCTGTCTATAAATATTTGTATTCTGGTACGCATCAACTTTTGTATATGTCACTTATGACGGTCTGAAATACAAGAAACCTCTGTAAATCGGTCATCAGATTCGGTTCTGGAATTTTTCCAAATTTTATAAAAAAGAAGAAACTTTTTCCCACACCGAGTCTGAATTTTTAGATTTGATGTGGCTGAAATTGCTATTCATAAATGGGATTTCCAGCTTATGAACTATCTCACATCAAGTCGGAAATGGGTCCTGGCCGTGCACTCATAGGTGTCAAGAAGCCAATTGAACTAATTAAAAATTTAAGGACATCGAACTCATTTGAATACCCATTCAAAAATCTTCAAAAAATAATCACTGTAGATATTATTGGTCTTAAAAAACGCCATTATGTATCTTAATACAAAAACGTCCAGGGTACAGGCAATGCGATGTGTTGGAAGAGTTTACGAAGAGGACCTGTCAATTCAATGAAGTTTTTGCAGAGGATGTTAAAAGTGGGTTATTTCCGTTCCGAAAAAAAAAAGTAGCTTAGCTGAAACACCCATCCCTTAAAGGCCTTGAGTCTCTGTGGGATTCTGGCACCATCGAATTCGATGTTAAGGGAAACCCATTCAGCCTGCCACCTCTGTTGCCTGTCCGTGGACAAATAATCAAACTCAGCTTTGATAGGGCCAAAAAGCAATGATCAAACTGTTTCAGGTTTAAACACTCGTTGAAACAATGACATCGCCTGACAAGGTAAAAAATAAAAGACTAAGAGATTATCTACATACTCAACTTAAAAAAAGGGGGCATAGTGGTTCGGAAAGAAGAAAATCTCTCAAAGATATCCCGGAGATAACAATTTCTCCAGAAAACTCCCCCGTCTAACATAAACTTAGATCCTCCCAGCCACCAGCGCTCTCCATACTGGAGATACCAAGCCCTAATGAATGTCTCTCCAACTTGACTTTAACTAAAGAACACTCAGGAACTCAACCTGATGTAAATATTGAAGAGTCGCAAAATTTACCCAACACGGATTCTCAATTTCTTAAAAAACCCTGTGGACCTCTCAAACATCCCGAAAACTATGTTTGAAAAAAAGGCCCTTTGGTAGCCGATGACGGGGATTCTAAAACCATATAAATAAGTCTTAGAAAAATAAAAAGAGAAAGTAGATCGCCAGATGGCATCGACGACACACAACAACTCCATTTTGATCACAATGAAATAGACACCCCACAAGAAAATTAAACATCGATCCCCTAAGAGGTACTTCATTTAATACTAAGTGTCGTTCGGTAACACGAAGCCTAATCACTCCTAGAAGGAGTAATGAATCAAAAAAGAAGAAAAAGGGGAAATCCCCAAAATAGTCATTGCTCCAGAAAGTATTGGAAAACATATATGAAATTCCACAAATCAAACGTAAACTGACCATGTCTTCATTGGTAAATATAACGTCAATTCTCTTGCTTCGATAACACTATGTAACAAAAATAAGGTCTTTGTTGAATCTGGCATGAAAGTAAAGAAAGATCAATTTAGTAGGACGAACTACACTACGTAACAAAATTAAGGTCTTTGTTTGCTTCGTCCTACTAAATTGATCTTTCTTTACTTTCATGCCAGATATCGTAAAATGATAAAAAACTGTTCTGAAAAGTATGGACATATGCCAAAAATATATAACATATTGATTATAGTCAATAGACGCGAAACAAAAAAAATATAGCCGCTTAAATAGAACACTAAAATATGGTCAACTTTTTGAAATATAAAAGCCGATTATTTCGAATTGTACGAAAGAATATAAATTATAAACACTGATTTGAAATGCAGAGATATAGAAAAAAATAAATATCACTGACATTGTGGTTATTCTTACTTTGCACGAAGATAACTGGGCCTGAACCATTAGAAATGATGAAAATCTTGATTTTCAAAAAAAGGCCATAAAGTCCAAACCTTTTTCGGACGATATTTGAGTGGCATTTTGGAATCTACGTAAAAAATTGGGACTCAATTTAGAAATTTCAGCACAGGGGCAAATCGTTTACATAGGTTAATAAGAACAAAAAAAAGCTCACATTATTTAAATACTGCTCTCCCTTCGAGTTTTCCTGTCATTTTCCAGATGTGTAGTCTTGTTGACACACTATTGATGACGTCACCCTACGTTAAAAACTTATCCCTAATTCGCATGAGGTCTTCTTGTCAAAGCAATGAAGGTAACTACACATTCTTCCAGGGGGCTGATCGTTTTGTCAAAAGTGCCTAAGCCCATTAGTAAGCTAGTGACGTACACGGCAACTACGTAATTTTGGAGTTCTATTTTCTACAGAGGAAAAACAACATTGTATAGGATATATGGAGTTAATTATGAGTCAAACAGTTGGTTTTCCGATATAATCCGAAATTATCCTCCCCACAAGGGAATGAAATGATCCTGGTTGGGGATCTAAATATACACGAAATTTAGACAGAGACGCATATGGATACAAAGGTTCCAATAATAAAGTAAACGCCAAAGATTTAGAAAAAATTATTGCCCAAAAGAATCTAGTGGACCTGGGATTTAAAACGGATGGTACGTCAATAAAATGACTTTCCATACGAGGATCAAAGGCAATAAAGTTATAAAAAGTAGACTAGGTATTTCTCTACATATAGAATTTTAAATCTCCTAAAAGAATTCAAAACTTTACCATGCTACATTTCAGATCATCATCAATTTTTGCATCTTTCTTTCGACTAACAAAGCCTCGTAAATCGCACTGGAAACTGAATGTTTCCTGCTCGACTCACGAAAAATGCCTAAATGAGATATCTGACATGATTGATAAAACAAAAGCTATGATGTACGAAGGAAACACATCACCATGGGATACCCTACGAAATATTGAGTCCTACGCTAAGAAGGTGTTTGTAAAAAAAAAGGAAAAGAAAAGAGCTGAGGAGAGAAAGAAAAAAAGACAGCATTTTGAAAATATAAGCGATAACTGTGTTGAAAAAAAACATGGACCTGGATAAACTCCTCGAATATGAGAACAAAGGGACCATGATTAGACAAAGGAGGGAAATTATTAACCTAAATATTAAAGGGAAAACCTCCTTCAATACTTGGAAAAATCTGCTCAAGGCCAGAGATTACCAAACTAAAACTAAACACAGGTGACATATCTAACGACCCAACAATAGTGTCGAATGAAGCTTCTAATTATTTCTCAAAATTATACAGCTGCAGAGATTGCTCAGAAATGAAAATATGTGACTTCTGTTACATTGGAGGCTGGTCAAGGACATAAAAAGATGGAAACCACTCTTAACTTTACCAGACAAAGACACCCAAAAGTCTATTCACTGCGAAAATAAAAATTTATTCAAAGATATTGATGCCCCAATATCTCAGGAGGAGATTTTAGATTACATAAATAAATATAATAAAAAAATAAAATGCGTCTGGACCATCGGGCCTCCCACATGAGTTCTATAAGACTTTTGCAGCCCCCTTGCTCCGATTTGGAAAGAGTCTTCCACGATATCTTCAAGAAAGGTTTCATTCCAGACTTTATGAGCTCTGGACTAATCACCTTGATCCTGAAAAAGGTAAAAAGGGAGAAGATATTAAAGATTACCGGCCAATTTATCTCTTAAATCTTCATATAAGATACTCATGGAGTATTAAATAAAAGGATCCATAAGTCACTCCTCAAATTATTCTCCTTGCCAAAAAGGATTATGCTGGTCGCTATATGAGGATTGTCCACGGTCCATTCAAGACGCAATCGACTATTGCGTAGATCTAGGGAATAATTATGCAGCGTTAATGGTTGACTTCGAAAAAAGCCTTCGACAATCTATCGCATAAGTTTATTTTGGAGCAGCTCTATAAGTATGGTTTCCGGATGGCTTTGTAGATATGATCTCGGCTATATTGGCTGAACTCTCCTCTAAGTTAGACCTCCCAGGCAAACATGGTTCCGCCCATATTTACAAAGGTGCAAGGCAGGGAGATTCGTTGTCACCTTCTCTCTTC
This sequence comes from Caligus rogercresseyi, assembly GCA_013387185.1. Classification (NCBI taxonomy): domain Eukaryota; kingdom Metazoa; phylum Arthropoda; class Copepoda; order Siphonostomatoida; family Caligidae; genus Caligus; species Caligus rogercresseyi. Next base: position 198,287 of record CP045907.1, on the reverse strand, counting down.
ATACTCTCAGTGAATGGGCTGCTGGAGAAGTTAACCAAGGAAAAATCTATATAAGGAATAAATGTAGAAGGGGCAAATTTCAAATGCATCATGTATGCAGATGATCTTACCCTTCTGTTATCTGGATCCCCAGAAATATTAAAAGATTCTATTAGGTGATCCTTGGAGCTTATCGAGGACTTCTAAATTTCTTCCGGCCTCTCATTCAATGTTGCAAAAACCCAGGTTTTAACAAACTGAGGAACTATTGAGGACTCACTACATGGGGTTTGCCTATGTAAATATGGCAAATATCCTTGGTGTCATAGTGGTCAGCTTTACAAGCGACTCTGAAAAAGTTAATAAAAGTAAAGTTATTGACATTCTCCAAAAAAACCGTCGCATTTACAAAAGGACCCCACTCTCCCGTTACGAAAGATTAGTTGCCTGGAACATTAACGTCTTCCCCAAAGTTTTTCACTAATAAGATATTTACCGTTCTCAGAGACCTTATGCAAGGAAATATATGTACAAAGGGATTCCCTTGTCTGGGACAGCTCCAAGCCCTACATTGCCAAGAGTCGCCAAAACTCTAGTATCTCTCAGTGGGGTCTGGGATCGCTTGACATTGAGTCAATGTGGAAATCCTTGCACTTTTCGTGGTTGCGGAGGTTCCCTAAAAGCGAAGATATTTGGGCAACTAGAATAAAAAACATTTTCTATGAAATGACTGGTTACCACTTCCTCGAGAGAATTTTTATGGTTCCATTGGAACTTTTAAGAGCCGTAAAGTCGTGTGGTCCCCACTGGAAGAAGATGGCTTCATTCTGGGAATCCACTATGTGCAAGGTCCTTCCTTTTCTTGGCGCAAACGAGCCTCTAAACTATAATGGATCGCTGAACAGTTCCACGGAGTTCTTCAGTCAGGGTTACCTCACGTCGATTGGAGAATTCATTCAAAGAAAAGTTAACATAAATTATATTTTGTATTTGCGATTACAAAAACGTCGCTCTCTTACCTCAATAAGGGATCTCCATATTGGGCCACCCATTCTCTTCTATATCGCTCTTGCTGGATTAGACAATCAGACGGTTCGAAAGTCTCTGTCATGCTGTGGACGTCCGTTTCTTATAGTAAGGAGGCGACTGAGAAACCTAGGCATTGAGGCAGACAAACACTTGCTGAGTCCAAATATAATAATGAAGAACCGCTTCACAGACTCTCATCAAAAATGGTTCAGATACCGTCTGGCCACGTCCTCCTTATACTTGAATAAGTCACATGTGGATCCCGAGAAGCGGAGCTGCCATTGGTGCGGGGAGGTCGAGGAAACTTCGTTCCACTTTTTCTATTTATGTCCCAGGGTCGCCCCAGCCATCAATGCGGTGGAAAAAGTAATATTGGGAGCATATGGGGTGATGCTAATCCCTTCGGACTGGCTTGTGTCGATCTCGCCTACCTATCAGGAAGCATATAAGATAGAGAAGTGGTTCCCAAGTGGCGCAGAGCAATTGCAGGGGGGGGGGGGCGCGGGAAAGACGAATGAATGAAAATAAATACCTTAGACTAAATAACGCTGCTAGAAAATGGACAAAAAAGATTGAGGTTTGTATGAATTACAATGTGTGAAATAAACTGCAATGGACTCTGAGAACAAATTGTGTACGTCCTTTTTTAGGGGGGGGGGGGGGCGCGAAAATTCTTATGTACCAAAGGGGGCCCAGCAGAAAAAGTTTGGGAACCACTGAGATAGAGCATCTAGTATCCACGGTTCAAAGGGTCCTCTATGTCTCAAGAACGGACGGAACTGGACTCCTGTGGGTCTCCATCGCCTCGTCGGAAGACATATGGAAACTCTTCGTTCGGTCTCCAACGCGTCAAACGAAAACAGAAAAAAATATGCCGTGCGTGTTAAGGCGTGTCCAACTCTCAATGTTGGGGGCGCAGGTTCGAATCCCGAGAGGGGATGGTCATTTTGGTCTACCTCATTGATAAGATCCTAGGTTTGATAGACTAATTATAATGCTATAATGCTTATTTATATCCAATCGGATGCAATTCTATCGAACCATATAGGCAAAAAAAATAAAAAAATATGAACATAAACAAACTATTTCCCTTCATGTGGACCGAGAAGATCAAGCTGCCACTATTTTATTAACTAGATCTTGTAAGTTCCTTCTTGTTTTTATCTTACTTTATTTTCTCGCATTATTGACGTGTTCTTTATTGTTTTTATTATCTGTAATAAATAAAAACATTTAATCGTTGATAATATATGGATATATCCATGTTTTCACTCGATTTTAAAGTATTGAGACGAAATAAATCATAATTCATAAAAAAATGTATTGTTTACATTTGTTTTATTTTACATAAATGGACTTTTAAAAAATATTCCCGACTCCTAGCAAAACACGTGAGAGATCGTTGATGGCAAGTTTCGCATCTAAGCTTGTCATTGCCGTTGTAGGTGCTTGAGTATTGTCAGCGGCGATTGATAATTTCACCCTTCTGAAGCTTACGGATAACTATAGCCCTAGCAATCTCGGTCAGTAGTGGCCCTCGCGTGGTGTGAGCCGACGGATGACTCTGATTATTTCTTTATATCCTGAAGAAAAAATATCGTAGTGGTGACCAAATATCAAATTCCTTTTGACTGTGACCCCTAGAAGGTTCGAGTGTGGTTGTCAAGGATTATCAAGACGTAAGGTACGGGTTTCCCTACGTAAAGGTGGAGTCCGCTAGCATTTTAATATACCTCCAAGGCCTTCGACGCACACCACAAGAGTGAAGCTGTTTACAGGATGGAGCCGTGACACGATGGAAGTGTCATCGGTGTATTGTAAGACTTTGAACAGAGCTTCTGGGTTGACAGTGCTCTCACGTAATATGAGACAGGTCAGCCGTAAAAAGGAACAAAAGTAAGAGGCCAAAGCACAGAATCGTGTTAAGGAAACTGGTCCATTGGCCTTTCCAATTCACTGCTGTCGCCCTCCCGTAAGGTAGCTGAGCATCAGCTTTTTGGTGAACCCGCCATTAATCTTTGCGAGAAGTGTATCTGCTTACAAAAGATTTTTTTTTGTTATTTCCATAAATACATAGTCTCTTTTTTAACCAAATACATATAACAAAGTCTTAGAATATTTTTATAATTCTATTAAGATGGATTATCTTTGTATGTGTCTTCAATGCTTATGTGTTCAAACCTGATTCACTCTTTTCTAATTTCAGACTTAATAAAATGAAATTCCACATTGAGTGATTGGAATCAATCTCTATAATGATTAAGCAAAAAAAATTTTTTGTTCATATACTTCATAAATAATTTTTTGGGGGAAATATTACATAGATTCGATTTAACGCTGTATTTTTTCACGAAACGACAACAGAAGATAATATATATATATAAACACTTTACATATAAAAAACAATTATAGTTTTGGTATTATAATTAATAGTTAAATTTAAATACCTATATTTTGAAAAAATACATGGTACTGACATACGTACAAACAAATTACTTTCGTTAGTGGTATAATATTTACATGAAATTAATATGATATTTTCTATTAAATTGTCAAAATATGTACAATAAAATATTCATATTTCAAAAACCATGTATTAAAATGATAGATTTATTTTGTGAATATAATTTAAAAAAGGCTAAGACAAGTGTAAGACTAATATTAGCAGAATAAGAAAAATGACTATTTGTCCCAAAGAGAGCTTACCCATCATGCCCATAGTTTTTGCTTTGCTTTAACAAAGTTCTTGAAAGATAAGACTTCCAGCAGTCCATTGAAATTAAATTTATCGCTTAAATATATAAAAAATACCATAAAATTCAAACAATAGAAGCCTTTTGGACACATCTTTGACCTAAAAACTGCCTTTTGACACTTTATGTGGCCGACCAACCACAAAATGGCATTTAAAGGTTGAAACTTTATCGTCTTATATATTCATCACTACCCACCAAATAATAACTGCTAGGAGCAAAAAAATCGAAGTGCTTGACCTCAAAACGGGACATGCAAATGTCCACATATGCGTACCTTTACTTTCATTATTATTATTTTAATTAAAGCTTCCTTTTTACGAATATCCAAGAAAGGTTACCTAAAGCCATGAAGCAGGTAATTTTGAAGACCAAGGGGTATGATTAATGATGTTCCAACGACGGAAGCACACTCACCAGATAAAAAAAATATAATAATGTCCATATAAGGTAATATGGTTTCATTTTTTGCAACAAAACAACAAAAACACACTATTACTATTATTATTATATGAAGCTCCGTTTATTTCTTGATCTAAAAGAATCAAGCCATATTTTGTATTTCTTTACGAGCAAGGAAGATCAGTCAAAACTCTCCATAAATAGAGTTAAAGTTAAAAAAAAAAACAATGGTGGCAATATTGAATTAAAATATAAATGCGTATTAAAGGTACATACTTAAAGTAGTTCAAGTGTCTACATACTTCAAACACCTTTATAAACCTGCAAGATGTTAAAAAACAAAGTATTAATATAGATTAACATTAATATAACGACTTCGGTTAAAAAAAG
>CP045907.1:183423-193634 GCA_013387185.1 Caligus rogercresseyi | reverse complement strand
GAAGAGGGGGGGGGGGTAATGTCCTTCAGGGCTGTCTGTCTGTCTCCGACCATATCCTCTTTGATGCAAAGAAATAGGCTGAGCACCCTCTGGGGAGTCATGTCCTCCTAAGGTTCCACTCCTTGCTCCAGGCTTGATCCAGGCTGTGTCACGTTGAATTATTGTCACACAATGTTGTGTACGATGCACAGCCGGCAGGCCAGTCATTAGGAATCCTGGATCCTCGGAAGATTTCCGGGAAAAAACACTCAAATTCCAAAGAAAGGTGTAAAATTCCTCTTTATTGTTTACCTACGTTGTGACGTCAGTTCTCTTCTCTTTCTATCTCACTGGGTGACTTATAAATTTCTCTAAAAAAGGGCAAAAGTGAGAGGAATTAAAAAATATTCATTTGCTAATTTTTATTAAAATAAGGCATTTTATGGAACACCAAGCATATCAAATTAAAGCTTGATATTTTTTCTTCATATTCATATGAATTTTAATCATGTAAAACCTTTTAGTGAGGAACAGTGAGGAACAGCGAGTCTCTACGTAAAACTCTTCATTTTTGTACAAATGACATAAATTTTAAAGTCTAAATGTGCCAGACCAAATAAAAAATTGAAATGAGTACTTTGATCTAAGCTCTATCAAATCATTGCTATTTATTTTTTCTATACTTCAGTCCTTGTATGTCAATAATGGCTCTGAATCAAAAAGTGCTGAAAAATTTGAAATCCATTTTGCTCTGAATTTATCACTAACTTTGAAAAATGAATACCATATTCGGAATCAGTGAATATAACTCTATAAGAATTAGTGAAAATTAGTCCGACCTAATTGGCTGTTGCCCGGTGTTATTATTGGCAATATACATTTATATCACACTACACTATATGAATTTTAATTAGGGAGAAAATAATAAAAAGTAGTACTGAATACCTTAATATACTATAATATATAATATTATGGCTTATTATTCCTAGGACGGGTCATAACCAGTATATCACGCCGCCTGGCGAACTATCCAAGAGTTTTCCTTTACTCAACAAATCAAAACGAACTAAACTCTAACATTATATTATTTACTCAAAAGTACTTAGATATTATTTCTACTTTCATTACTTATTAACACAATTCATTACTTATGAACTTAAAACTTATCATAAATATAATATTTTTGTTTTAAACGAATAAAATATACATCAGGAGCGAAACCATAATGCATGACATGCTGCTATTTTATGCAATCGCTGTTAAAAGGCCATGCATGCTCATCGACAAAGTGTGTATGATGAACCATATATAGACTACAACAAATATACGTTGATTTACGCAAGTAATCAATGATCAGAAACTTTATTTGCAAAAAAAACAAGTTTTTCTCCCCGAAAAACAAGGTACTAATAATAATAATTCATTGTTTCACACGAAGCTTCTTTAATTAAAACATATTTTATGCTCTCACGTAAATATTTATATGAAATCCCTTCAGATTCAATTAAATCCATTAAATATGTAGGATTTATTAATCACGACGCACCATGCCCTCAAATACACGACAATATCCCTTTTTCCTCCATAAGTATTTTTGACAAAATATAGGAGCTATGACAGTTATTTGATTAACAAGCAATACCTCTTGGACAGTATTTTTATATGTTTATTTGCCGTAACGTCTCATTATATTTCAATTTATATTCCATCATGTTTATTAAAATAACTTTAGCCTGAGTGTAGTATAAGTTTATTAATAATTTATCTACATACACTGTTTTAATCCTTCATATATTTGAGGAAAGTAGTTTTTGTTAGAGCAAACTTTAAATTATACATTTGTTTAATAAGCTCTTCATTAAAAAAACCTCTCTCGACGAAGAAGGTTCATTGTTTATATAAAAGTCTAACATAATTTTGAGCTGTGTTTATTAAGAACTTTACGAATAAACAAATTTTGTTTGTAGTTAAAAAATGTTTCTAGGCATAACTAAATAAGTTTTTTCTCTTTGTATGAAAGGATGCTTACTTCAAGTCGTTATTAATACTTCGTAAACAAAGTTTTATACTCCAGCTAATTATGAGGATGTTTGTTGTTTGAATAATTATATATTGGAATGATAGTCATTGCTAAACGTTATGAAGTGGAGATTAATTCAAGGAGTTGTTGTGCATCAAAAGTTATAAATTTGGTGTTAGTCTTGCATGAATAGGTTTTAATATATGTACATACAAAAAACACCAGTAATTCAATTTTTTGTATAGTGATTTGTGGAATATTTTCCCTCTTTTTTTTCTTACGTATTTTTATACGTAATAATATAGTATCAGACTATCCTTTGTTTTTTATCCAAAATATACTTACACAACAAAATGAGAATAAAATAGATAGAATGAAATGAATATAGATAAAAGCACAAAAATTAGAGCACATATTAATGATAGTTTGTTCAAGAAATTATTAAATATATAGGCTAATTCCCTCTGCTTGTCACATTTCTTGGCCTTTAGCGGCATTTGTGATAAAAACTATCTCTGAATCTCACATTCTCTTAAAGGAATCTACAGAAGACTTATAAAATATTTGAAGAAACGCCTTGAAATGTCTTACTTTTATGTAAGCATGTTATTCTTTAACAGTTGTTAATTTCTGTTTGTTCAGCATCATGCTGAAACTTTAAAACTAAAATGCTATTTATATAGTTTTGACTAGGCATTATTATCGAATTTTATATACATTATTTAAATATTGTATATGTGTATATTTTCTGAACTGTGAAATTATATATATTATATATAACACATGGGCTGAAAAGTCCCGGGCCTAACACATATATGGCGGTATTTTATTGCAATCCCCTTTTATCAGTTAAAACTAACCTTCAAAGACAGATTTTAAAATTTCATGATATTCTATTCATTAGTTTTTGATTTATTGTGCTATGAGTTACGCTACTGCTGATATTTTCAAGACAATGGATCAAAAATAATTTCGTGTTTTAATGGTACACTGCTTTTTGAGGGGGGAAAATACTGTTCATGCGAAGCAATGGCATGAAAAGTGTTATGGGAACTCCGCTCTATCAGAAACAACAATAAAACGTCGGTTTTCTGACTTCAAACGTGGTCGTAGAGACACCAATGGCGCAGAACGCAGTGGACGTCCAAATGAGGCGGTAACACCAGAAAACATCAAAAAAATCCACAAAATCGTTTTAAATGATCGAAAAGTGAAGTTATCTGAGTTAGTTGACATCGTAAAGATATCAAAAGAACGTGTTGGCTTTATATTGCATGATAATTTAACTATGAGAAAGCTCTGTTCAAAGTGGGTGCCGCATTTGCACATTGTTGACCAAAAACAGGAACGTGTTGATGATTCTGAGCAGTGGTTGGCCATGCTTAAACGTAACAAACCGGAACTTTTGCGTCGATATGTGACAATAGATGAAACATGGATCCATCAATTCACCTCGGAATCAAAAAGATCGTCATCTGAGTGGAAAGCAACTGTTGAGCCTCGTCCAAAGCGCCCAAAAGCACAACAATCGGCTGGAATGGTTATGACCTCGGTATTTCGGGATGTGCGTGGTGTAATATTCATCGACTATCTTGAGAAAGGAAATACCATCAACAGTGAATATTATATAGCGTTATTGGAGCTTTTGAAGGCGAAATTGCAATGAAACGACCGTATATGGCAAATATTTTTTTTGTTTCATCAAGACAATGCACACTGTCACAAGTCAATCCAAACAATGGCGTGAATTTAACTTCGAGTTGCTCCCACATACACAGTTTTCGCCAGATTTGACTCCCAGCGACTACTGGCTGTTTGCAGAACTGAAAAATGCTCGCCGGTAAGAAATTTTGCACGAATGGAGGGGTTGTCGTTGAAACTGAGGCCTATTTAGGGGCAAAAGATAGATTGTTCTGCAAAAGTGGTATTGAAATGTTAGAGCGGCGCTGGAATGATTGTGTTGCTCTGGATGGAGATTACGTTGGTGAATAAAGCTAATTTTGAACAAAAAAAAACCGTGTTTTCTTTGTTAGGCCCGGGACTTTTCAGCCCATGTGTTATATATATCTGAGAAGATATAAATGAATTACGAAACGTATGTATTAATATTTCCATATTTTATAAATACATTTTCTGAAAATCGAGATATCCATCTCGAGATGTGTTATAATTGTTGTAGTATAGTTCAATTAAACTATTGAACAAGAAAATGTTTATATACGTGTTTCCAATTATAAACAAGGCTATAATACTTATCCGTATTATTTTTACATCAATGCAATTTCATCGAACTAAAAAGAACAGTGGACGAAACTGTACAATGAGTCATTTCGTAGGAATACGTAAATTTCCAGCAAGGATCGAAACGATAATTATACATAGCTGAAATTAATGAATTTATAAACAACAAACATAAAATAACTTTTTTTTTGCCTATATGGTTCGATAGAATTGCATCCAACAGGATATAATAAGCATTATACCTGAAAGCTCTGAAGAGGATTTTAAGATGTCATCGGGATTTTTTAAAGAATAAATAAACGCTGTTTCGTCCATGTATATAAGGTTATAATCTCTTGACAGTAATATGTTCTACAATGTTCATTCATGTTATTTATTTTAACGCAACTGTCGAGAGTATTTTTTATTTATTTATTATTGTCTTGTATTTTAGTGTAGTTAATATTTAACACTGTCTTATAATATTTGATAGCCGAATAAAAAAATTATAACCGCAAAAAAAAAACTTATTACAAATATTAGGTCCGTTCGCACCTCTGTCCACCATATGAATAACCTTACTCATACTCAAGGAGTCAACTGATGTTAGTTAGGGTGCGCCAAAGTATTAATACTACTGACCAAACTACTCACCAGACACTTTACACTTAATCTGAAATATCTATTGAACCTCAGAATGTAGCTTGTTCCTTATATATCTATGCTTTGACTCTTTGAGTTATAAATTATCCAGTAATTTTATCAATTTAAGAGAATAGGACTTTCCTATAAGGTCCCACTAAAAAATATAATTATTCGCAACTCCATAGTTGCACGTCATCCAAGACTCTTGAGGGTGCTAAGAGACAATTGCTAAGGAACTGCCATGAGAAAGGTCGGTCATAAATGATATATTTTTTACATATTGATTTTTTTTTTCGTTTAATATTTAATTATCTCTTATATGTTTATAATTATGACTATCATTGTTTTTAGTGTAAATCAAGGTTTTTACAAAACAAATAGCTATCAATATACATATTAACATTGACTCTTTTAAAATTTTCCATTTTTCCTTATTCATAGCTTAGAGGGTTCATTTCAAGATCTTGGAGTCGTTCAATCATTTTCTAAATTAAAGCAAAGCTTCCATCCCGCCCGTATACATACCTATATGTATGTTCTTTGAATAAATAACCCCAAGTTATTTCCCCTCCTGGTTGGTCAGTGCCTTCTACAGCAACCATTTCTTGAACATGATTACTATAGTAATAATATTCGTATAATTATATTTGTCTAAGACTTTTTACAAAGTAAGAGAAAACAGTGGCTAAGTGTATCTCAAGAGCCAACAAAAAACACAGACATGAGAAAGAAATGTTATTTTTTTTTGTTTTGCCATCGCCTAACAGAGAGTTGTCAATTTATCGATAGATATGCTGGACTGATAAGGACTGGGATCCTATTTACTCAAATACGATGCATGCGGCGGTCGGTGAAGAAGTAATTAATTTTAATTTATGGTCTAGTTTATTTTTTTCTATTCAATGAAGTAGCAGTAATAATTTTTCCACAAACAAACAAAAGGGCTTGGTTGAACTTTATTTAGGTAAGGAGAAGAGTGTATGTCTATTGAGTTTATTTCAATACAAAAAAGGGCATACAAAACAATGTCTTCTTGAGAAAAATTAATCACCTTTTTTATTGTTTTGAAGAATTTTGAAGTCTAATTACTTTTCTCTCTCAGAATAGAGTCGATTTATATACGTGGTCAATCACATTAGATTTGAAGTGTATAATAAAAAATTAAAAGTTAAATTAAACGTAAAATTGTTTGGTTATGTTTTTTATGATCGACCTGTGGATTCTTATAAGGTTATTCCTTTATACGCCTTTTTTGATGTATTAATCCGATAAAAATAGATACTCGAAGCAGTTTAAGTACATGAAACTCATGAAAATAAAACAATCACATATGAAGACATAATAGAAATCATAGTTTCTATAGCACAACGGTAAAACGCTTTCTCAATGAATATTCCTGGTATCGAACACAATTTCTTGCAAGTACCTTTTTTACCCTTCCACTCCCAATGGATATCTACATTTTTCTTCATCACAACTTAAAGAATATTTTAAAAAATATGTCCAACAACAGTGTGGACACTTTACTCTAAAACTTGTCATCCTCTACTGTAAACTTAATTCTTTTATAATACTATAGCCTTACTGTTTTAATCGTATTTGTCTAAATTAGACTGTTTTAGGGATAATTTTGTTGTATACTTGAGAATATAGTGGGACTTTAGATTAGAGATTTAATATAAGACTATAATATTTATAATAACAATCCTATATTTTATCTGTCATTCCTTATATATTTATAGCTCCAAATATTTTTTCGACCATTTATAATTCAAAGTTCAAAAAATATATCCTCCTTAAAATCAGGACTTCTTAAATACTATGGAGAACAAACAAGTCACTAACAAATGACCTTGTCCCGTGTAAATACAAGATATATGTATGTTATTTATATATTACATATATTTATGTAAATGTGATTCAGATTTAATATATCTCTCTTATGATTATTTTCATATGTTTTTTTCTTCTTCTTCAGGAAGCACTTGTCTTGACTTGAAACCCTTCAATTTGTATAACGATAATGGATATAATCATAAACGAAGGTAAGCCTGTTAGAGTGGAATAAAAAATTAAGTAAACTATGTAGATTTTCCTCTAATACAATTAATATTGTACAGTGACCTATCAAAGTAACGTACTCTTCAAAATGAATCGAACCTTATTTTAATTATATATAATATAATATATAATAATATATTATAATATAATATATAATATAATTTCTCTATTTTGTAGAAGGTAGACATATAATCATTTCAATACACTAAACTGAACAAAAATGAGGCAAGCAGGGATATCAATGGACTATAAGAACAAAAAAAATATCTAACGCTTATAAAATGTTGTATCTTTTTATGAAAATCACAAAAATTAATACATTCTTTTATATTCAAGATGAAAATACATAAATATGCATTACAAAAAACATTTTTGTTTAAATTCTGTTTGTTTATCATTGAAAAAATATTAAATAGAATTTATTTACTTTTTTTAAAGTTTATCTTTTCTTAATACATTTATTTAAGACTTAAATATCTATATTTAAACCTTGCTTACATGAAATCAATCAAAAAAATTACTCCAAAAGGCACACAAGCATGTGTTAGGATCATGAAATATTGGAGAGACAATGCTTAAACCAGATTATTATTAAAGAGTATAAGCAAATTATATATTATTTTATAGGAAAAAAATGAAAAATTATTAATTACAAATATTCAAATAAAAGTATAAATATTTTAAAAACTGAGAGCAATACATAAAATGAAGTAAAGGTAAAGGCCCTGCAAAATCAGTTCATTATGAAGCCAAATTGTACACATTATCAATAATTGGCCTCAATTTATTAAAGAAAATGGAGTGGCAGGAGCTAGTCAAGAAAAATCAAAGATTGAAGTTTTTAATACAAACGTCAATTAAAAAGAAATTTCAATTCATGAGGGAAATATTTAATCCTTCATTATGAAACTCGGGAGAGACAGAGAATCCGTGATAAAATTTATTTTCATGGGAGATAATTTATTGGGCCAAGGGATAGCTTTTACAATTTTTTGCGAAAGATACAAATCTGGAACTCCATCATATTGTAATTGACAAAGTATTGGACATAAATAAGAAGACTGAAAGAAGATTAATTGATTCATCAGTTAAACAAATTTGAAATGCAATTTTAATACGCAATTTGAAATGCAATTTAATACGGAAAACATTAACATTTTTCCTTTCGTGGTTCACTTACAAGAAGTTGCCAACACTCTCTCCCTAAAAACTAGACTCGAAAGAAAAAAAAACAGCAGAAGAACTTGTTCCATCTGTTGGGAAGCAAGACATCAAACATTTTAATTTGAGTTTTCACATCCGGCATTTATAGTAGGCCGCTTAATTTTTTTTATTTTAATTAAAATTAAGGCACAGAGATTGTATTTATTATTGCGTTGGCCCGAGTAAAAAGAAAAACGAATTTATTATTGCCAAAAGGAAATTCTGTATTTATAAATTTAGAAAATGAAATGTACCCTTCTTCCTGATTTCACTGAAACTTTAAACAATATTGTTATATATCCTTTGAATATTTTGCTCAGATTTGATGCAATAAATGGATTCATAAGTTTTATTTATTATATAAGAAATTATTATGTCGATTTAACCAGCCGAATCAATAATAATTGTCATGTTGTATATTTTTTTCAAGTGGTATTAATACATGACAAGTAAATAAATGCGCTATTTAAAAAATGATATAGTTAACTATGACAATTAGAAATGTTTACTTTTATAAGGACAGTTGTTATTATAATTTTGAAAGAATTAGTAAATTTTAAGACTTTAAAATTGTCATTTGCGCATACCATTTGTTGTTTTTAATAAAGTAAGATTCAAAAAATGTTTTATCTATGAAGTTATAATAATTGAAATGTGAGCGGAGTTTAGTTATTATAATCAAACCGGCATCAAATAAACTCTGGCATAGTTAAACCTGTCTTCAAGTTAAATACTTTTGTACTTTCGTATATTCAAAGATAAGATGTCCAGTAGTCCAATATATAAAATTACTAAAGTACCGTTGAAGCAAATATATGTATACTATATGTAAATAAATTTGAATTAAATCCTTTTTAACTCAGTTAATCAAGGAAATCACCGATGCTATATATATATATATATACTATGTATAATAAAAAATATAAGTCTATTTAATGACATAAAATGTTAATAGAGAGCGAAGCAAAGTTTTTGATAAAAGCTCACATTTAAAGTGATTTAATTAAGATATCAAGAGCCATAGTATTACTTCATATTCTTTGAATATGGCTTCCATATCTATATACATATATCTACACTTCTCTTTTATATAATCAACTTCTTACTGAAATATCCGTGGATTAATTTCAAGTTTTACTTTTATTGTCTCTTTTGTGTGCATTAATACAGCACCTAAATATAAGAAGGGGCTAAACGCTGTTTAAGGACACAATGGAATGGGTGAACAGATATTGGCATGTAATACAATCATTTATTAGGATAGTCACAAGAATATTGATCCAATACTTCCCACATTAATTTGGATCAAAGCAAAACAATTTCGGTCCATTGTGTATTATTTATAAAAATATATTTATATAAGTGGGTGTTACCATAGAGATATAAAAGCTGATTCTCTTCAATAGCAGATAAACATCGTTCAGCTGTATTTTGTGTCCAATATAAACAAAGTAATTTGACCTACGTCATGTAAGCTGATCATAGAGATATAATATTTGTTTATATGGGGCAATATGACGTATTTCTATGAATAATCCAATAAGCCCTCTCTGGCTTTATATCTCTATGGGTGTTACCCGTCGCTGCCCGTGATGTGACATCACTCTCCATCTTTATTCATTATTAAAAGTTGATAAGCGCGAGATTGCGTAAAAATTATATTTATAAGATATATTTTTTTCTAATATTTTCATTAAGTTTTTCTGCTTAAAGAAAATAGGTTAACATTGGAATATCATTTGTGATTCTCACCTATTACAAAAGAACGATACATTTTAATTCTAAGATACTATAGGAAGACTGCTCATCCTGTACTTTCTCCCAGCTCATAAGTATACTATTCCTTGGATTGCACTTCCATCGTCTGTTTTATCTTTGTTGCGTGCGATCAAGGGGCTCGTATTATTTCTCACCCACTTCATCGGATAGCAATTATGCACCAAAAACAACAACAACTAAGATTCATATAGACGACGCCTCCATAATTCAATGCAAACAATCCTGTATTGTAAAAATTTCTTAATTTATGAGACAATCGTGCGAATTCAGTTTATGTTACAAAAATGTGAATTGGGAAAATTTA
>CP045907.1:155878-167831 GCA_013387185.1 Caligus rogercresseyi | reverse complement strand
CAGGCGAATCTAGACTAACTTGAGTACTTGTATCTCAGAAACCAGTTAGGGTAGAAGCTTAAAAATGTATGAACTGGTTAGTATATCCTAGAGCTTGTTTAATAACAACAACAATTGAAATGGTCTCGGAACTGAGCGCAGGACGGCCAATTATGTGGCGCTCCGTTGCGGCCGTGCACCCAAAGAGATCATCGACTTCTTCAAATTCCCCAAAGCTACTGTTACAACATTGCCAAGTCCTTCAAGGAGTCGGAGGACATCGAGGAGGATTCTTAACACGGAAAGAAAAGACTCCAGACCGATCCCCAAGTAGGCAAGATCTCGACATGTTCTGGTCAAAGGAGTTCTGGCCCCCCAGTAGCCCTGACCTCAACCCCTGCGACTACTACTTGTGGGGCGTCCTTGAGAGGGACATAAACAGGCGTGCTCACAACACTGTGGACTCCTTGAAAGCTGCCATCATCCAGCAGTGGCCAACTTGTCCAGGGAACAGGTGGCTCATGCCGTGGAGGTTCAGGCACCGTGGGGAGGCTGTTATTGTGATAAGGAGGAAGTGGATTAAATGAACATTAAGAGAAAAGTCATTTAAATCTGTGTGATATGAAAAAAGTCAATTAAAAGGTCTTGTTCTTGGATATGAGTATCTTGTTTCCATGCTAAAAAAAGTTAGATTCGCCTGCACACCCTTAATATATATTTGTTTAAATGGTGCTGGTGATATCAATAACTGCATCTCTATTTTTTATATAAAGGATGGCCTTTTTGACTTCCTCCCCCCCCCCTAAAAAAGCTGTAGAATTGCTTCTATGTAATGTTACCCTTTTTGTTCGTCCTAAAGTCATCAACGTTTCATCTTTATTCCTCAGTATGACTTGTATACAAATAGGACTTTTACTCCAAACAATAACGCCTAAGGGGTAACTTCTCATCCTTATAAGTAGATACATAGTTGTTTTTTTCCTCATAATTACAAAACAAAAGAGAAAGGAGGGCCCCTTGTAAATAAAATGCTAGTTGAGTAATTCAAAACAATAATAATAATAGTAAAATGCATTCACTTTAAAGTCTTTGACAGAGCCCTAGGCTCCCTCTAAACAGGCCTCAAAGTAATTAATGTTGTTAATAATTACTCTATTCATTTGTTAAAAAGGGGAGTAAATTAAATATTTAAATGTTGGAAAAGAGTAAAAGGTATTTACAAAGGCATGAGGAGGACACAAAGGTTGGGTGCATTGTGGTCATTTTAAGTACTCGCATATTTGGGCGCCTAAGGTGCCCATATGTTCGCCCTTCGGGTATGGATAAGTTTTGGAGCTAGTTTGTGAGTGAAACTGACCTTAAAGAATATAAGAGAGGAGAGAGAAAATAATTTTCTGTTTTGTACAAACATTCCTTATATAAAGTTTGAATTTGTACCAAGAATATGTTTTAAGTCACATGAGAGCTTTTTTCTTTTTCTATTTCTCTAGCTCCTCCTCCTCCTTTTCTTTTATTTTTTTTCTCTCTTTACCTGAAAAGTCGGTAGTAAAATCTTGACAAGGTCTGATTTTTTTCATTTCTGGTCCCATCACTTTGCAAATAGTTTTATTAGGTCCGTCTTGACCCAAGGATCCATAGGTACCTTCAAGTTCAAATCTGACCATAAATATGGGAGGAGATAGCGTGCGGACTACAGACGGACAAGATTGGTGAATTAATATATAGATGTGGAGTGTGTGTTTAAATATATGTATGTATTTTGTATGTGTATCCTTTGTACACAGTATAAACTACTGCTCAAATAAAGTAAAATACCCTACCAGGAAGAAATTAATTATATAACCTATAAAACTCAGTATTTATTATAAAATGAGATTACACGAGTCCCTCTAACTAATATTTCTACTTCTTTATAAATTATATTGTTAATAACACACCGTTATATTGCATTTTTCGGAATATTAGATGATGTAAATACAATGTGAATAAAGTCTAACATTGATACAAAAAAAAGTAAAACAATTATTATTTAAAAATATTTTGTTCCTTTTACAATTAAAAGGATATTGAGTTTTAATTTACAGACTCTTCGGTTTATTGTTGCAAGCAAGTCGTATCTAGAATATCATATTTACCGACAAATTTAATAATCGAGCATAACTGATGATACAAATTAGAACTTCCATCATAAATGAGTTAATTACCAAAATTATAGGAGCCAAATGAATATTTTTCCATGGTATTTCTATGTATTTAGTTTTTATTAAATGTACTCAATTTGAGCTGCTATATATAACGTTAAGTGTCTCTTCAACACACCCAAAACCTATGTAGTAACTTTTTTCACCAATCAATCTCCTCTCATGTCTTCAATAAATAAAAATGTTTTTAATATTGGTGCAAAATGAATCAAAGATTCAAAATTATTTTTTTATTTTTATATCATACACAAATTAAACGAGCTGTAAAGTTTTGATATCGTCATTTTAGGGGTATTTTCCATTCAAAAGACTTTTCACAACTTTAGTATCTCGTTTTTATTTTTTAAAATAGCATTTATGTTGAGGAATCAATTGCGAATAAAAATACTACATTGGATTACATGCAGTCCGATTAACACTTAAAACTATATTTTCCCTGATCCTACTTTAGGCATTGTGGTGTAAAGAAACTGACTTTAGATATATTACACATAAGTATGGAAAAGAAAAAAATATATATCATGACAGCATGTTCTTCTTATTTTTCCTCCTCAGCTCTAACTATATAAGTAATTTATTTCTACTCAAATTGCAAAGTTGCGATAAATAAAGATATAATAATAATTATTATTATTGTTCTTTTTTTTTCTTTTGCCTTTTCGTTGGGTACATATCTGTTTTTATAATCTCCGTTTCCTCTCTCTCCACACATGTGATAATTCAGCTTGAAAGTTATAAAGTTTTGACCATTAAACTGCTTTGATATAATTAATAGGAAGGGCTATTGCGAATTGTTTTACGAAGATACTCAAAGTCTTTCCAAAGCTCACCCCCATTTTTCGATTGGTAGAATTTCATTTGTTAATCTTTAGTTTTTTTCATTATCTTCGTCTTAACAATAAAAATCGATGAGCGATTTATCGTCAGAGATGAGTAAAATAGCAAAAAAAAGTGCAGAGAAAAAAGGAAACAATATTGTTACCCCTTGTGTAGTTAAAGCCAATATATGACGTCTTAAGGAATTGAAAAAAAGATCAGTGACGTCATTGTAGGGAAAGTATAATAAAAGGATGCTCAGCGGATATGAGAATTTAAATCCTTTTTAATGACAAAGATGGATGTCCCATCTGGTGTGAAAAAAGAAGTAGTCTTGGGAATATCAAAAAAATATCTTACCCCTTTGTTATGCATCAACGAAAAGTAGTTCCTACAAATGACGTCACTCCTTTCGTCATTTTTCCCTTTGTCTTTAGACTTTGATCGCTCAAGGGCTAATAATATTATTTCTTCTCATCCTTGTTTCATCGACTTTAATAACATATATTTAATCATAAAGGCATATAAGAAGGCTTCGATCATTCAGACATTGTTCGTCCTTTTTATATAGATTTAGGCACTTGGAAAAACATATTCTTTTTTTGTCAAAAATACTATACGTCAGGGGTCGACAATTACGTTTGTACGCGGGCCAATGTTTTTTCAGACAGTGACATCGCGGGCCATAGTTGGTTGTCACAGAGGTCTGGTGGCCCAATTGAAGAGAATGCACCACAAATGTACGCACTACATTGCCTAATTCACCAGAGTATCCTGTGCGCCAAACTCAGTGGCGTGCTGACTAATATCATGGATAAAGTGATGAGAGTCATAGTCCGGGGTGCATCAAACACAGAGCACCTTCTATTTCGCCAACTTGTTGCTGAGTCAGAGGCCTGCTACAAAGATCAGCTACTTCACAATGACGTGCGCTGATTAAGTAAAGGAAATGCACTGGAGAGCTTCTGTGCTGAACTGCAACTACAAGGGAGAGGGAAAACATTGTAGACATGATCGAGAAGATGGGTTCAATTACAAGGAAGCTGGAGTTGTTCCAGTCTGATCTAGCAAGTGGAAGGCTCTTGCACTTTGCAATATTAAAATCACAGGGAGAGGGCCAAGTGACTGGAATTATGACTGTATTCCTCAATAAATGTTTCGAAATTGATAGGATTGCTGAATACCTTTTTTTCCTTTGTGAAATATGGGGCTTAAGAAAAAAATTAACATCAAATTAATGTCGTTTCGTGGGCCAGACAATATAAATGGCGGGCCAAAATTGGCCTGCCGGCCACTATTTGCCAACACTTGCTATACGGTGACCCCACTGGAGTTTGTTCTAAATTTTCTTTCATTTAATTCTCAAAATTACAGGGTTTATTCCATTCACCCAGTGACGTCATCGAACAGCTCTTGAACATGGATAAAAATTATTTTATCTCATTTTTTAAGAAGTCATATTCCTTTATATGCTAACTCTTCACATACAGATATAAAAACAACGATAATTGCTCCCCCCCCCCCCTCCAACTCTTTCATCCTCATAAAAACTAGTTGTATTTTTCGTATTTTCAAGAATGAGGGGTCATTTCCCTGCCTCATATTTCAACCTACATCCCCTCTTGCATCCTCAAGCCTCTGTGGCCTCCTCCCCCTTAATAATTTATTAACCATTCATTTTAGCACAAAAATAAAATTATATATATTTATATATTGAAGAAAATATAGTCATATACATAAATATTAGGTTCTTTATTGTTGTAAGGGAGGGAAAACATAAACAACATTAATTGGCGAACAGAAAACAAAAAAAATGGATTTATTAATGTTTTAGTCTTCCTTAGCAACTGACCCAAATATTCAAGATATCTTGACTATTTGTGAGGGACAAATTAAAAAAAACAAGATAAATCAGTGGTTCATAGAGATAAAAAGATAAAGAGAGCTTATTCCCTATAATAGCGGAGAAACATCTTCGTTCAGCTGTCACCTGTGCTAAAACTAAACAAAGTACTTTGTACTACGTCATCGTAAGTTGATCATAGCAAGATTTGTTTATATTGGGCAATATGACGTATGCCTCTGAAGAATCTAATAAGCTCTCTATATATCTCTATGGGGGATCCCATAGAGAAATAAAGATATAGAGAGCTTATTCCCTTCAATAGCGGAGAAACATCTTCGTTCAGCTGTCGCCAGTGCCCAAACTAAACAAAGTAATTTGTACTACGTCATCGTAAGTTTATCATAGAGATAGAAAGATTTGTTTATATTGAGAACAATGACGTATGCCTCTGAAGAATCCAATAAGCTCTCTATGTCTTAATATTTTTATGTAGTGGTCATGTAGTCATCCAGAACAATGTTATTTTTAATAACAACCATTGAGAGAGGCGTTCACGTTATCAAGAGCTCGGAGGGTAGCAAAGACAAATGCAGGGCTGTCTAGATCCTATTAGTTCCTAAAGTGTTATCAATTATCAAAATCATATTATTTTGTTTCCTTATATATTATATTAATTGTATTAAATTATTTGTTTGTTTATATAGATAAATATTTTCAGTAGCCATGATGCTAGAGGTATATAAGCTTCGAAATAAATAATGCAACAACAACTAATGTATAAAATGTATTTTAAGTAGCTGATTTTGTTCTATAATTTCTACATTAGAATTATTTTTGTGCATAAAGGATTTGTTAACATTTTTTTTCGTGATGCATTCATTATTAAGACATAGTATGTACAACATAAACAGAAGAAGACACAAATTATATGTTATAATATATATATATATATATATATATATATATATATATATATATATATATATATCATATATATAGACTTGTTGACGTTCGTTCGAAAAACTGTCGTTCGTTCGTTCGCCAAAAGTTATCGTTCGTCGTTCATCGTAATTTTAAATTGAATCGTTCGTTGTTCATCGTTCGTTTGTCGTTTGCCATTCTGAAAAAAAGTGATGACATTTTTTTTAAGAAAATTTCTGAAAAAATGTGATGACGTTTTTTTAGATAGAAATTTCTGAAAAAAAGTGATGATGTTTTTTTAAAGGAAATTTGTCTTATAAAATTAAAATCTTTGTCTTTTTTTGGCGCCAAAAACGAACGACGAACGATAAGGAATTTTTTTTATCGTTCGTTGTTCGTCAAAAACTTTGTCGTTTGTCGACAACAAATGAACGATTAATCAACAAGTAGTATATATATATATATATATATAGAGAGAGAGAGAGAGAGACATTCATTATTTCCTTGAGTATGTTGGTGTCTAGATTGAAATATTATATAAGGTGATAATAAATAATATTAAATTCCAAGGATTTATATATGACACTGATTAAGGCCCGTTCGGTAAGGCAATTTTGGTTTGATGAATGAAATTCTCTTTCCTTGCATGATATAATTGCCTCTATTTCACAGTAGTGAAATGATGTTTTTTTCATTGGATCAACTTATTCACACTTTTTTCCTTTTCAACATTCACGTTCGAGAAATGGGTCCCAGATAGTTATTCTTTGTCATGATATTGAGGAAATATATTTTTCTTTGTCTTAGGGTGTATTTATTTCGTCGCAAATAATTGACGTGATTTCTAGATATGAAGCATATTGCAATAAAATACTAAGAACAAGCAAACATCTTCTACATTTTTTATCAATGTAACTTTCGGATTATTTCGCTGGAAAATGCACTTTTGAAGATTTAGTCATCCATAA
The DNA here is from genome assembly GCA_013387185.1 of Caligus rogercresseyi. NCBI lineage: Eukaryota > Metazoa > Arthropoda > Copepoda > Siphonostomatoida > Caligidae > Caligus > Caligus rogercresseyi. The sequence continues at coordinate 161,100 of CP045907.1, read as the reverse complement.
TAATTCTCGTTACAAATAAATCGAGCAGCATTAGTTGGTATCCTAAGCTTTATTAATTCATAAGCAAGAAATATTTAAAGGAAAAAAGGAGGGGCACACAAAATATGTTTTCTTTTGATGACAGTAAGAAGCATAGAGATATAAAGATATAGAGAGCTGATTCCCTTCAATAGCAGAGAAACAGCGTTCTGTTGTTTCTGTGTGCCCAACATAAACAAAGTAATTTCTACTACGTCATCGTAAGCTGATCATAGAGATAGATTCAATCTCTATGATCAGCTTACGTTGACGTAGTATAAATTATTTTGTTTATAGTGGACACACAAAATACAGCTGAACGATGTTTCTCTGCTATTGAAGGGAATCAGCTCTCTATATCTTATATCTCTATGGTAAGAAGATGTCAGATAAGAACCGGTTGATATGCTAGAACTACCAACATAGTCGATTTGCGTATCATCTACGGCTAAATTAATTATTCCATAGCTGTAAGAACCGATTACTTATTTTCTGAAGCTTTTAATCATTATTTAAAGGTTAATATAAAAATAAACACCTTCTTTTATAGTTTGTTGTAGTGATTCATTTTGTTACATGCTTATAAGAGGTAAAATTTCGAAGAAAAATATCTATGTAGCTATCGCTTATAAACTAGAAATAATAGAGAAAAAGAGTTTTTCTTCTTTTTTTCTCCAGCGCCATTTTAAGAAAATACATCACATTTGTCTTACTCATCAGCTTTTCATGTAGATGAAAATATTGGTACTATTTACCCTTCACATTCCATCCCTTTTGCTCCTATAACCATTGGCACTCATACCCTAACCATCTGCTAAAACAATTACGATTTCCGTCCCTTTCGTATTGTCACTTGGATTATATTAAGCGTGGCATAACGGGTTCATTATTAGCTGTGATATTGCAGCACGTAATAAAAGTTTATTCATACTCTAGATTTCTTCCTTTACTCTATGTATATACTTAGCGTCCCATCCACAACCGAAAAAGACTAATTAAAAGCCACAAAACAAGAAAAAAACTGCCAGGAGTCCCCCCCCCTCTCCTTATTAAGGACTTCCAGTTCAGTGAATTGATTAAAATGATCTCATATATGTATGACAGGAAGTCTTCCCCACCACTCTTTGTTCCTTCCCATACTTACTCTGTATACAACAGATACATTATACACTTATTCTGATCTGGATGATGATGATGATAACATATTACATTTTTTTATTCATTTAACACCATGGAAGCTATCTGTTTGTATGCGTAAACAACATGCTTGTTAATACTTCTTCTCTTTTTTTCAGGATTTTGAAAAGTAGAAACATTATATTGAGTAATAAACATATAAAAGGAAAAATCATATGTTATGCTTGACCCAGAGGCTTAGTTAATGATGATCCTCAATCCTTTGATGGTTAGTTTTATTTGAATTGTGTGTTTCAAGAGTACTATTTATTGTCGGATCGATATTTATTTTTGGGGGCAGATGTTATGTGTATGTACAAGAAACGATATTCGATACATAAGCCCTTATTCGACACATATATATCAGCCATATGACTTTTATATATCAGATACTTGTCGGCATAAAATTTATTAATGATCAATAAAATGATTTAATAGAAAATGTCGCTTAAGTGAATCCTGTGATCTATTAGATTCTCCATCGTTCTTGAGGTTGCTGTTGAGCTTTTTACCTGTCACACACGACCGCTACCAGGATCGTCTAGGTTTGTTTTGGACTCGTTCTCACTTATTCTATCCCTTTCCAGCTCCCAGAAGTCATCAAAAGGCATTGAGTGGAGTCAGATCCTCGCAAGATGGTTGAGATCACTGGAGGCCTGTCAGGGGGTATTAACTTTTGGTCTAAGACTACTCCTGTTTCTAAGGGGCTCGATTGAGCGAAGGAGAGTCCTGGCGAAAAATTGGAGCATTTGCTTATGGTGATCTCAATAGTGAGCCAAAACTTAAAATATTGGAACAACTCAAAAAGCTCCGAGTAATATCCTATACTTCATAGTGGCTGGAGGAGATTATGTTCTAATATAGAAATGTTTTAATATTATTTTATAAATTATGTATTATTTACACCTTCAAAACGAAGAATAAGTTTTGAAATTACATATAAAATCGTTTAATTGATAGTTTTGTTCCCTTAAAAATAAATAGTAAGCCAGATGAGCTTATATTTAAAAATATAGTTTATAGTCTAAAATACTAAATTATATTGACGTTGATAGTTATCATATGTTCGTTACATAGTTTTTTAAATTACACTAAGTTTAACTACTTGTGACTATGTGTGACAAATGTTTTAGATATAATAAGTTTAGAATATTAATAGCTTACAAAACCTTTGCGTTTCTTGCAGAATGCTCTCTTGGCATAACAGAAAAGTAGTTCACTATTTTGAGTTTATTTTAAACAAGGAAAATATATTATATACTATGTAAAAATCATTCTTCGTATAGTAAGGATTCAGTTTTGTATAGATGTATATTTATACTCGTATATTTGTTATTTGATATTCACTATGATAGATGAGAAATATCTTATCATGTGCATAGCTTTGATTCGAAATATTTTCTTCCTTGGATAAGATAACGGATCCTACAATATGCATGTAAAGAAACCAAGTGCTGCCTCACTGACTAACTACGTGCCATAAGCTAAGGGGTGCAGAAGAGCATGTCTACTAATATCTAGCAATGTTAATCAATGGGTGCATCTGAGGATTGCATACTTTAAAGTACGCGTTTATTAATTTGAAAATGATAAAAGTTAACGACTTTTCAAGGAAATAAAATAATTTATTGCAATCAACAAATATATGGAGGGTTCTTAATTTCAATTTATATTTCATGTTTCTGCTGTTGTGATTAAGCGCAACTGATGAAAATATTATCAAATACGATTGTTAAGTTTGGGCTTATGGCGTCCACTGGTGGCGTCAGATAGTTGAATCAGAATCTAGTTAATAGCTATTTTTAAATATATGTAGAGTATTATGAAGCTTTCTTGAAATTAAGTTTATTAGATTTTAAAGTGAATTTAAGGATGATTTATTTTTGACTATTTGTATTTGGTAAACGATGTTGGATCTTCAAAATCTATGATTTCATGTTGTATTTTGACACCTGTATTCACTTAAGTTATAAATATATATATATTCTTATTTTTATGTTAAGTATCAATTATGATTAACGAAAATAATAAGGTTTTGAAAAACTTTAAGGATTTTTTTACGTTTATAGGCGCACAGAAAAGGGGGTTTGATATATTTATGTAAACAATGCTCGTGTTGGATACAATTTTTTAAACCGTAATGAAATATATTATATGAATTCAATGGTTGTAGTATAAACACATACATCTGAATCATAGTTTCAAGGGTGTTTTGAAACCAAGAAGCAATATTAATTTGTATGATAAAAATAGTTTCAATGGTAAATAAAGTAACTTTTTGTTACAAAAAACTTATTTTTTGTATTTTACATAAGTTAGTTAGTATCTATTATCTATATATTTTATATTTATTTCAGTTGCTTGAATATTTAAGAAGGAACTCCACATTACTGTTGTAGCTCATATACCCTTTGTGTGGTCGCGCTCTTTATCTTATGCATTTATTGTACCATTATATTTTGTCTTTGTAATATTGTATATATGTATGTATACGGTATACAGTAATAAACCTTTAAACTAAAAAAAAAAAAAAAGTTAGTTAGTACATTAAAATTTATAGGTATCGGTTTCATGTGAATGAATAAACCAAGCAATATTTTCCATAACAAAGGCAATTAAAATAAACGAATAAATTTTTAGCTGTTTAAAAGAATGACATAAAATTCTGCTCTTTCATAAAATTGATATTAATAAAACATCTCTAAAATCAAAAACATACAGACTCACTTTTGAAAACAAAAATATTTAAAGCTAATATAAACAAGAATACTCGACTATTGGCTTGTCATTCATCCTGGTTGGCTTAGAAGATACTAAATGGGGATCGTATTAGTCAAAATTACAATTCAGGAGTATATTTCTCCCAAGTATTTATATATATTATGCTTACAATAAATATTAAGCAAGTTTATATGCCTAAGACTATAATTTTGAGCTATAATTCACACTTTCTTATGTGCCAACCAAATTGTATAAATGTTAAAAACTGCCTTCAGCTTTGTCAAAGAAGGAATTAAGGGTTTACCTTTTTGAAAAAAAGTTCATATTATCTATGAGGCACTTGGGATTTATTAGTATTTTAAAAAGCAAGAATGAGCTATATTACGAATAGAATGGGTCCCTGGTCGGGTTAATATAAGTATGCATATATGAATTTATCCTTTTAATAATAATCTTGAGTAATATTGCTGTTTGCTGATGAAATACTTAGAACAAAAGCATATAGAGTTCCTTAACAAAGAAAAATAAGCATGGAAATGGGTTTTGATTAATAATTAATAGGTGCGCATCAGACTTGTTGACGTTCGTTCCGCGAAAATTGTCGTTCATCGTTAATTTAAATGAATCGTTCGTCGTTCATCGTTCGTTTGTCGTTCGCCATTCTGAAAATTGACGACGTTTTTTTAGAAATAAATTTCTGAACAAAAGTGATGACATTTTTTTAGAAATAAATTGCTGAAAAAATTGTTTTTTTAGAAAAGAAGTTTGTCCCATGAAAATTAAAAATCTTTTTTTTTTTGGCGCCAAAAAAGGAACGAGGAACGATAAGGAATTTTCCTTATAGTGGGTCGTTCGTCAAAACTTTGTGGTTCATCGTTCACGAACGACGAACGACAACAAATGAACGATAAATCAACAAGTCTGGTGCACATGATGTGTTTAAAAACTAAAAAATAATGACTACTTTTTATAAAACACAGGTGTTTTCTTAAGCAATATGCATGTATGCCTGTTGGAGTTGCAGTTCGCTTCGAGAAATCTTTAACTTTGTCTCAGAAACTCTCAAGGAGAAATTTGGAGCGGAAATCGGAAGGAAGGATTTTTTAGCCTTCTACCGCGGAGAGGAGGATCAAAAGTCAATGCCATCATACAAAAGTACAACAAATATATACGCGAAGAGATCGTCGGAGGACCCCAACGTAGCAACAATTTTACCCACTGTTAAGTATATACCAAAGTTTTATAATTTCTTTAATTATTTTTAGTATTTTACAATATATTTTTAGTTGTTGTAGTTGTATATTTTA
>CP045907.1:131630-155778 GCA_013387185.1 Caligus rogercresseyi | reverse complement strand
TATATTAGATAATTTGAAATCATTTTTTCTCAAAATATAGGCTTTTCTCTATACAGATTGTTTGTCATTACTCATCAAATAATTCTCAAAAATAATTCAGTCACAACCCTTTCGTTTCAACCGCTATAGGCCAATTTTTATGTATTGTTATTAAGCATCGACAATTTGTTGTTGTTATAATAATTATTGATTATAATCAATGTTAAATAAAATTAATTACAAAATTAAAAACTGATATTTTTTTGTCATCAGATCATTAAATATTTAAAAGAATGCGATAGCCGTGTGCGTTAAGGCGTCTTAAACTCTCAGTGTGGGGGCGCAGGTTCGTATTCCGAGGAGGGGATGGTCATTTTGGGTCTACCTTAATGATAAGATCCTAGGTTTGATAGATTAATTTAATGGGTATAATGCTTATTTATATCCTGTCGGATGCACTTCGATCGAATCAATTAGTCAAAAAATGTTATTTACTCATATTTTTCCCTCTTCATAGCATAAGAAAGTTGACAGCATGACATGGGATATGACGTCATAAAGTTTTTTTTTCTTTTTTAAGGACTGACAAAAAGGACTGGACCGGACTGGATTTCAATCCTCGATCATACATACTACAACGCTACATCCGACCATCAGTACGCTCTCAAGTTTCAATGACGATAGTATTCAAAGATTATGATAGGCTAACGGAGGATCAAGAAGGTGAGGGATGCGAATATGGTCAGATTTTTTCATTCCTGTAATGGATTTGTATACTTTTCTATTATAACTGATCTTTTATAGCTTTATTAATTAAATGGTATACGTGGAATATATAAAAAACTTCCCGTTCTTTATCTATAGATTTATTAAACATATATGTGTTAAATAAGGAATTTTAAAGAAATTGAAATAAATATGATTGTAAAAAGTATAAATATACAAACATATTTTAATAAAGTTTAAGCATAGTTTTTTTATTTCTAAACATTGACGAATCATTAAAAATACGGTGAAAATCTTTTATTTGTTATAGCTGTTATCCATGGGAATGAAAATGCAGTACATCGGTGGATATAAAGTAATACGTATTCATAAAAACAAAGTAAATTTATTTACTGAATACATATAATTTTGAAAAAAATAGTCGCAGATTGAGATACTTTATGTGTAGACGTATATAATTTGTGATGAAAAGTTTAAATTTAAACTATATTGGTTTTGTTTTTTGTTCTATAATCATTACCTCCGCCGAAGGAGGTATGTTTTCACTGGCGTAAGGGTGTGTTGTTGGGTTTGTCAGCAGGATAGCTCAAAAAAGTCCGGAACGGATTCGGATGAAACTTTGTGAATTGGTTAAAAATGCCAAAAGAACAAGTGATTAATTTTGGCATCTTGAGTGCAGAATTAAGATGCAAAATGAGCTAAATAGTAATAAATATTTCAAGTTAGCCTACTCTGCAAATAGATGTCGCTGTGCTGTGAAATCGGGTGCCGGGAGCGTCTTCTCTCTGAATTTCCGTTGAGGGGAACCCTCCCCGTCCCTCTACGCCGCCTCGGAAGCGCTCATAAGGACCCCGGGACGGCGGAGGTTTGCACTCTCTGAGTGTATATGCCTCTAGTTTATTTTGTTGTCGATTAACAAAGAAAAGAAAGTGTCGGGACATCCCTGTCTATAGTTTTTCAAAGTATCTTATATTTGAAATTTTAGAGATAGGCTTGACTAAAAACGTATTTGACCATTCTTCCATATTTGATAATTCTTCAATGGCATGAATTTACCATTTATTAAAAACAATATACTCATATATACTGTCCTATAAAATATTCATTTTAGGTTTTATGTATTTTGAAACGTTAGGATTCTTATTGTTATCTTCATGTCATCGAAAATCATTGTAGTATAAGGTTTTTGATGACGTAGAAAGGATTAATAACATAACTAACGTATTTTTACCACTTGCCGGTGTGATGCCATTATAAACTACTGACAAAGTCAGATTTTTTGCAATATGTATGGACATTACTTTGTATTTGAATATACAATAGGGAAAACGAACAAAGTAACCTGAAACTAATATATAGCTGGTAAAATTTGTATAAATCCCCGAGCAAAGCGGGTCTTCATGGAAACTACGCCATCGACTTGGTGAATTTCAGTTGGCTGAAATCATACAATATTTTAGCCATCTAAAGAAAATGTTAACAGTATTTTTTACTATTACAACCGAAAGTTTTAAATTATTGTTGTTTTTGTTTAAATGTTATTTATATTATGTCTTGTAACGTGTCAACAAAAGTAGTATTGTGTGAAACTTTTTTTGACGCTTTGTTTGGTCCTTATTGTAGCTAGGTCTTCTGGTAGTAGTCTAATTTTAAACTATAATGTTATTTATGTATTATTTTATACACAATTCTACTGCCTTTTTTACTTTGGATCTTCTGTTACAAATGAAATAAAGACCTATAAAAAAAATTGTCTAAATAATATATACCATTATGAAGATAGATTGTATCTTCCTCATTTGAGCCACTGATAAGGAGCGTAATTGTTAAGCATTGTGCGTCAAATGCATTTAGTCGCTTAGGTTATGCTTCTACAAATAAACTTTATAAAAAAATATTTATATATTATTTGTTTAACTAACTTGACTGCTCAGTAATTTAGACGTCACATCCTTTAATAGGAAGAGGAAAAAGCGAAAATGGGTAATTTTGTTGCCCTTTTGGAGATCTCTTGACAGCTTAATGCTTCATGGTAAAGCAATTTTCACATTTATCAAAAAAAAAACTCCGGTGCAGTGTTGAGTGTTTACAACATGCTAGGCATACAATACTTTCATTTGAAAAGCACAAATACTTTATCATACGTGACACTCAATTCATCGCTTACACATAATAACAAAGTTATTAACATTGCTCATACAGAGTTACTAATGAATTTGTTTAATTATTTTTTTTTGTTGCCAAATAAACAAATGAGTTTAAGGATAGGAATAACTATTTAACTGTAAGCATGATACTTTTCTAAGCATAAAGTGCGTATACTTGGTGCGCTCACTTATAGTCATAAACTTGCATTGTAGTTTCAATATTCATTAGTGTAAAAATATGTTGGTTGAACAATGATTTTGCATATGCTTATTGCCTCTTAAAGTTCCATGCATGCTAAACTTTTAATTATAAGTACATATAATTAGGACCAAAACATTGACAGAAGGCACAGTTGTCTTGTTGCAGAAATGATGCCGCTAAAAGGCTTAGTGTTCACTTACTACATTATATTTTTTTGCTTTGAGGTATAAAAGGTTAATTAATAATGAGATTTGTAAAATAGTATGCATGTGAAGCTACGCGTACACTGCTTATAAATATTATAATTACTTTTTCGCTCAAACCAAGCTCGATGTTAAAAAAAAGTATTTGCATATTTTTGGTGAACACCAAATGTTAAATATAAAGGCATTATCGATATCCCTATAATATTGGATGTGCTAAACTGAACATCCGGACCATATAGTGATGTCTTGAGAGGCAAGGGTCAATTTCTAAACATTACCTTCAAAAATAAATACATAAATACAAACCTATCTTCATCACCTTAATGAGTTTAATCACTTCCCTACTTAATTAATGTACAAATCGACTCTTCTTCACGGTAAACACCAACGACTCTTCAACCGGATACTCTATAACACATAATTAAAACTCCTTCCGTTTCCTCATTAAATATCTTCTTTTAAGAAAATATCTTGCTTTTCATTCAATGGATCTTCCTCAATTCCTTCGATCCTTGTTGATTAATATTTGTTTCCTATCACCATTTCTCTATGCTTGAATGCACATTACTGCTTACTGTTAAGAAGACATTTTTTTTCTTTCTCTCTTCTGAATGCTATCTGAATCAGCTGTGTTTGCCCCTCATTTATTTTCTTGAGGAATAATTGATAGGAATGCGTTAGTTCCTATTTGCCATCTGCTTTGAGATTGTAGTGCCTCAAAGTAGAAGAAAACAAAATAATAACTGCCTTGATATGTTTGAATGAATGAATTAGTTTAAATCTTAGAGATATAATAGAGAAAAACCAACGAATTTAAATGTAATTTTAAGGAAGTAATCTAATAGGACATGTGGCGTTTATTATATCGATCAAACTTATATTGCTAATATATGCATAAATATGTTTATTTATCATATTAGGCTACAGTATATATATCATATATAATGCTATATATATATATATATATATATATATATAATATATACGGAACGTCTTGAGTGTACTCGCCCCACCAGCTCTATGATACCAACAAGACTACCATGAATTCTCTGCCCCAGAGAGACGTTGAACAGGTGAAACAGAACCTCTTCTCACCCGAATTCAATCTCTGCGACCGGTGTCTGTTCCGGATGTTAAAGTACCTGCTCCGGAATAACGAGTTTGGGGGCCACGAAGACGCCATACTGACCCTTCAGCGAAGACGAACTGTTCCACTATCTTCAAGTGGTGATCACTGCCACGACGCCATTGCAGTGCGAGGGGATAATGTTAACTGATTTACAAGTATTTTTATTATTTTGATGAAAATTCCGAGTTTTACAGGGCTCATTCTTTATGACTCAACCTAATATTTAAAATATATATTTAGAGATGTTTATTATGTTATAAATCTGTACTCAAATAACTGGCTCATTTTATCAATCTGATTATTTAATGCATAAAATATGTCTATGAAAAAATAAACTTTGAACCTTATAATGTTTTTCGAGGCGTTTTAATTTCCTTTATATATGTTTCGGCGTAATCAACCCTCTTGAGGAAACGAAAATGTTATGTTATATAGTTTATATCACAAATCTGATATTAGTATGAAAAACTCAAAAAATATATTTATTCAAATGAAATAACCCAACTTTTTATTGTATCATTGCATGGGTTATTGTTTGAAAATGACCATTTGGAAAAACATGCCCTACAAATATAATGTATGGGTCCAAGCTATGTATTTGTTATGGCGCTGACATGATTCCACATATAGTCTTTGTATTATTAAAGTGATCTTGAATGCCCAGCATTTACTTCTGTTTCGGATTTCTTGGGGGATTGATGGGGAGTGGTCCAGTCCCGAGATTAAAAGTAATTATTATTTTGCAGAAAAATTATAATTGCAAAAGGGCAAAAGAAGGCAGAAGGCCAATAATATATACTCAAATATTAAAGACATGGATGCGCTTTCAGTGTTTGACTACAAATGTGGAGAACAAAGGTTTGATTACCGACAGTTAGTCAGTTATATCTTTGTAGCCTAATTTAGGTTATCAATATTTATACACTGCATTGAAAATATCCTTAATGTACTAAATATAATGTTATATTCCCATATTGAACCTAAAAAAGGATGCAAATCCATCGAATTAATCGAAAATAAGTTTGTATTCAAATACTGCTGTTTTCCGGTTAAAAACATTTAATTTGGTAATCTGCAAAAAAAATATGCAGTGTAAAAATAAATATATACAGAATTCCTCTTTTACTTACATTTTATGAAAAAGTTTTAACAGTTGGATACTTCTCAGAATACGCCTCTGATGGATGTTTAATACCCAAGAAGGAAAAGAACCCCATTTTATAAAAAATCTAAGACCACTTACAATGCAAAATTCGATTTACAATATTTTCATTTATTTTAGTTAATCGAATTAAAAAGGTCTTAAAAAAAGTTTTACATGGAGCCCAGCATGGACTTTTAGAAGAGAAGCTTATGGATTCTGTTCCTTTTACCCTACAAACACTTTTAGACTCCGACAGTACCACTTCCCTGATGTCAATCGATTTTGCCAAAGCTTTTGACTCCATATCGCATAAATCATCATCGAAACATTATATAAAAAAGGGTTCGGTGACCTAATTATAAGAATGGTAAGCGCTTCCATTTGTAAAACCAGGACTCTTATAGAATATGGCAATCAAAGTACATATTTTTTTAACAAGCGGGGTGTTCGCCAAGGAGATCCGGTGGCGGGAATCTTGTTTGTCTTGTGTATTGATAGCCTGATTCAGAGTATCAAATCTGATACGGGAATTCGCGGTTTTAAATCCCCTGAATATATTTTAAAATGTTTATGTTACGCGGACGATCTAACGGTGACATATTCGGGCGGCCCACTCCAAACTCTTTTATCAGTTAAATCAACTTTTAAATTTTAGAACGCTACAAAAATTGTTCTGGACTCAGTGTAAATATTGAAAAATCAGACTTAATAAGCCCATACGGTGATATTTTAGTTAAATCATGGCCAACTTTGAAAACATCTAAAGACATGAATATACTTGGATCTTGGGTTGGCCCAAATAGCACTGAGATGAACTTGAATAAAATTTTAGCCAACGTCAAGGCGTCAAGTTTATTTTTTAACACCCGCCATTTGAACGTATGGGACAAGATCCAAGCCTGGAACACCTATATTGTACCTAGGATCATTCATTTGTTCCGTGTTACTCCCTTTCACCAAAGAACGTTGGAGGATATTACCAAAATGGAAACAGCTTTTTTTGGCTTCAACAGAAGAAAGAATATCTCCAGTCTTAGAATACATACACCGTTAAAACTTGGAGGACTAGGCGTTCATGATATTAAAAAAATGTGGATGTCCCAAAACTGTCTTTGGATCCGTAAACTTTGGGACAAAAACCAATATTGGTCCATATGCTTGAAACAATTTTTATGCAATAATGATATTGATTATGAAAAGTTTCCTTGTCACGGATTGTCGAAAGTTTTAAACATTATCTCCCAATTCTCAGAGAGAATGAAAGCTTTTGTGAAGGGACGAGAACCTGTCTCGAAAAGTTTGAACTGTCTTTAGCATGGGAGATGCCAGTTTTAAATTGTTTAAATAACTCCATCCCTAAAACAGTGAACGCTTTTATCGCAAGTGACGTTATTTATTCTGAAGAAATTTTAAACAAGCTCGCTTTTAAATATTTTACTAGTGTCTTCGGTAGCCCACTAAATACCCCACGACCGTTTTTACCTTTTAGAATAAAAGTTTCTACTATAGCCACGAGGGTTTTAAGAAATACATCGTATATATCAACTATAATTCCATTTGAATCTTATTTAAAACGAAGAGGAATAAGAAGAAATATCAGCGAATGCATTAAAGCTGTTAAAAATCCATTTTTAACATCGGCAGAAAAGTGGTTCAAATATAGAAAGTTGACTGGTTCACTGGAAGTTGCCAGCAAATTTTTCAAAGACGACCGTAGTAACTGTTTCTTTTGCAAGAGGGAAATAGAAACTACAGATCATTTACTGTGGAAATGCTCGTCTTTAATTGAAACATATCGGGCCGTTCAAGAAATTACCATGGGCCACTTCAATGAAAACCCATCAGAGGAGGACTTCATCACCTTCTCGCGCAATCCAAGATGTGATGCGGTCTTAACAAAAGTTCACTATGTTATTTATAAAAAAAGAACAATTAAAGATGCCAACCTCCTTGAAATGATGTCCATCGCTTCACTGTATTCCAAAGTACTCCAACAATTATGAACTGTATATATATATATATATATGAAATTCAAATAATTTATTTAAAAACCATCGCTGTTCTGTTTTTTTGTTGGTATGATTATTGTTATTTAATGTTATACAATTCGGACGTTACCCTTTTGATATTTGATGCATACCGTTATATATTTGTGATTGTAATTTTTTCAATACTACATAGTGAAATATAAGCCCCTTGCGGCCAAGAAAAAAAATATATACAGGAAACAGTTTGAAACTATTCAGGGCAGTTGCAAAAATACATAAATGAATATTATACTATTGTTAGTTTACATATGACATCCTCAACATATATCTCTGAGAGCTAATTTAACATATGCTTTATGCTATGAGGGCGCTATTTTTAAATAAACTTTTACTCACTGTACCCCCAAATTACACATTTAGAGCTTCTATAAATATTCCGTACCATTCATTTTTTAAATATGTACTCCATTTGAATGCTGAACTGACTCATTTTACCATTCAGAAGACTTCTCTAATCATAATTATCTCAAACCCCTCCATTTTTGGACAAAAAGCTCCTCATTTACATAATAACTTTAAAAAAATTAAAATATTGTATTTTTTTTCGTTACATCTTACCACTTTTCTACTTTTTTCCTTTAACGCATACATGAAAAGATATTAAGTATAATCCTTTGGACGGTATATGGGAAAATAATAAAAAAACAACCCTGAGAGCCTTCGATGAATGCTCCATAAAAAGCCCTGAAGGTCACGTCTCTCAGTTAATCCTCCCTAGGTTTTCTTTGGATATGTGTGTGTGTGTTTAAAATCTCAAATTGAACGTATGAAGTAATAATATTTTTATAGGAAAAGTAGAAAAATATATTATTGACCATTTTCCAAAAACTTTTTTCTCTCTTTGACTGTTCGTATATAGAGACCTTTAAATATATATTTCCTATAGCTATGCTATACATATTTATCTTTCGTTTCCAGTGTAGAGGAGGCATCAATTGTATGACTTAATACTGAGAGTTGAGCTCTATATGTAGTCTTAAAATCTAAGGGTTTGCCACATATTTGGTTTTGTAAAAGTATGTATTTAACGATTAGGTATTTGGATTCGAAGAAGTATATATCTTGCGGGTAATATGAAAAATCGGGCACTTTTCATAATGCCAGCTCTAACGGGCTATATAATACTTTATCAAGGAGAAATATAACGTTTTGAGGACAATTTTTTGTAATAAATATTTCATAAAAAAAATTACTTTTATAACTTTAACATTTTGTGTCATTTAAATAGTTAGACCAGCAATATAAAAGTATCAACCTGCTTTAAGGAATCAGTTTAGTCTAGCTATAGCTGTTATTTGTCAGTATTAAAGATATCCTCATAAATAAGGAGGTCTCAATAAATTAAACAACATCAGCTCTCTCTCTCTATCAAGGAAATAGGCAAGGATTTCAAATTGTATATGTAAGAAACACAACAGTTGTTATAGATGTAACTTTAAAAAAAGGAATAAAGCTCTGTAATAGTAAATGCCACGATAGTGCTAATTGTCGAAAGAAATAGAAAACATTAAGCTCTTATTTATTATGTTTATTTGTGTCTATATAAAAAAATGTTAATATTATTTAGTAGTATTTTTTTTTTTTTTGCCTATTTGGTTCGATAGAATTGCAGTATCCGACAGGATATAAATAAGCATTATAGCATTAAAATTATTCTATCGAACCTTGGATATTATAACTCAGGTAGACTAAAAATAACCATCCCCTTTCGGGAGTATTCGAACCTGCGCCCCCAACATTGAGAGTTGAACCAGAGCCCTATAAGGAGAGTTACGACAATAGATTGGAGCGCTACCTGGTGAAATAGCATGTCGGGCTCAAAATAACGCATGGAATGAAATAAATTATAACTGTTCCTATGTTATTCTTAGGATAAATAAATCGGAATCTATGACAAAAACTGTGTCTATAAAACCTTTCATTTATTGGGGGTATTGTTTCAATAAACCAATAGTCTCCCTTATGCATATAACTCCATATTTTATACATCACTAATCTGCCAAATGTGTCTAGCGGCAGTTCGTCATCACTCTTGCAGGATATACCTTACACTCCAGAGCCCCCTTTAACGAACTTCGGATTTAACGAACTTTCGGATATAACGACCCTGCCTTCCCCCCATATAGTTCGTTATATCGAGGGTTTACTGTATTTACAGTTCCCTCGATAAATTATAAATATTTTGAGCCTGACTTGAGAGTCAGCTGCTACACAGACAGGTCTCACGACGTAACTCTCCTTATAGGGCTCTGAGTTGAACACGCCCTAGTGCACACGGCTATCGCGATCCCTTAGAGGATTGCCTGCATATTTATGTGGATGTTACATGGCGTTTTTCAAAGGATAAAAAACGTAACTACGCATTAAGGAGATATGAAAATCATTATCCATGTAAAAAAATATATTTCTGTTCCAATTCGGATAGAATATGATTACATAAAATATTACCGGCCACGTAAAGAATACAGAAAACGTTACAACGATACTCTATATGCATTCGTGAACTGTTGTGTAGTTTCCACGTTATTTCTATTAAAAGTTGGATTTTTTCACCTTCCATAGAATTATTTACTCAACCAATAAGAAAAGTTGCAGATAGAACGACATTTAAAAAAATATTTATTTATTTATTTTTGGGTGTAGTTTTCTTTCAATCACTTTGTCTCAGAGAGAGAGATAGAGAGAAGGATTGAAGAATGAAGGAGGTGGAAGGGGTTAAAGTATTCGGAGTATTTCATTCATTCGAAATGCTGCCAAGGAATTGACCCCTTCCTTAGAAGCTTGGCTTAGAGTGAGATGTTAAATATTTTCCACCTTTCAATAACCCATTTACCCCCTTGTTTGTTTTGGACAATACACACGTTCCTTTTGAACGTTTTTGTCAGCCGCCTACAAAAAGTAAGACATATCTTCTTTATAATACTTAAAATGTAAATAACAAATATTTCAAAATAAAATCATCAAATTGATATAATGTAAAATTTGTGATATTTCATATTTGAAACCATTTTGCTCAAAAATAATTCGTGGATCGCTTAAAAGATCTTAAAGCTATGAACTGTTTTATTTATGGATAAATACGTAAAAACAAATACGTTCAGCTTTATTATTAATGTTTGATTTTTGTACGTAACTGTACACATTTTAATTGATGTTATTTGTATATGTTAAGGTATTTTAAGTTTGATATTACGATGTCATAATAATTTGATTTTAAACAGACAAAAAATAAATATGTTGTAAAAATATTGATAATGATTAAACTTAGATTATATTTTAATGGTTGGTTCGGATATAAAAAGAAGATATAATGCTCCTAAACACCTTCCGGATTACTTAAAAATGTAGTTGTCCAACGACTTCTTTGGTCTGTATGTTCGATTATTTAACAAATTTAACTGATATTCCGAAAAAAAATATTACTATTTAATTATACATACAGAAATTATAATTTTTGTATACATATTGATATTTTAATCAACATTAAATTAAATAAATAACTCTATTTCGAACTATGTTGAATTTTGCTTAAAATTTTTATTTTTTTGTTATGAATGAAAAATAACTTTGTAGAACAATTATTGATTCATAAATAAGGCTTCGCTTCAAAACTTTAAAAAGAAGTTTCAACTAAACAATTATATATGAAACAAACATTTAAAAATCTTATAATTGATGCCTGCTGAAACTAAAATATTGAACGTAATATACAAACTTTAGCCATCAAACCTCTCCATAGAATAAAAAGAAAACACATAGAGAAAACAAATCATGGGAAAAAAAAAAAAAATATATATATATATACACTATCCATGCAAATAAAGGAGCATGTAAACGGAACATTTTACAAAAAATGTTCGACAATTTTTTTGTATTTTCAGGTTAATTCCGTGTGGATATGAAAATCATTATTAAATTTTAGCTCTGCAGGCTAGTACCAAGATTAAAGCATCGAAATAGATATTTTTTTTCCTATATGGTTCGATAGAATTGCATCCGATAGGATATAAATAAGCATTATAGCATTAAAATTAGTCACTCGAACCTAGGATCTTATTAATGGGGTAGACCAAAAATGACCATCCCCTCTCGGGAGGACTCGAACCTGCGCCCCCATCATTGAGAGTTGAACACGCCTTAACACGCACGGCTATCGAGCTCCCTAGGTTCCCTTTAGGTTCGATAGACTAATTTTAATGTTATAATGCTTTTTATATCCAGTCGGATGCAATTTTATCGAACCAAATAGGCAAAAAAAAAGTTATTCAGTTACTTACTATATATATACAACACTTTCGATCTCAATGAGCCCATTTGTGACGTTAAAAAACATTTGAATGGAACTGCTTCGGTACTATACAATTAACAAATAAAAAGTAGGTTCCTTTCTTAATGCCCCTTTCCGTAAATTTTAACCAATTTGTTTTCAATACCATTGAAGAATTTGTTTAAGAATGTTTATTCGTAGGTTTAATATTTAATTTGATGAATAATAAAGGATTCATTGTTTTTGGGAAAAACTATGTTTCTTTCTTCGATTATAAAATACTCAAAGTATAGGACAAACCTCTATGTAAAATTTAGAAAATTATCAAAATACAAATTTAACATACAAAATAAACAATAGACACTAAGGTAAAGAACGCAACCACACAATCTGTGTTACAACAGCAAAATGAATTCCTTCTTAAATACTGAAATTATTTTACAATTTTTTTATAATTTTTTTACAATTAATTTTTTTTAGAATTTGGATGTCCACGTCTTCTTCTTGAGACACTTCATGCCTTTGGAGGGACTGAGCCGGGCATCTGTTAATCAGGTGGTCTGCAATCTGTGGCTCTTCCTTGCAAAGATCACAGGTTGCACTTGTGTTTTTCCATTTCAATACAGTTTGAGAATTTGTTTAAAAATGTGTAAACTTAGTTTTAATATTTAATTTGATAAATAATAAATAACTTTTCGTTTTCGGAGAAAAACTATGTTCCTTTTTTCGATAATAAAATTATCAAAATTCAAAATTAACAAACCTCTCTATAAAAATCCTTATATTTTACCCTTGATACTGTTATAGTATTAATTTAGACACTTGAGAGATACGTTACTTTAAATACGCATTTTATGTTTAAGTATATTGTATATTCCTTCTGAAGTATTTAGAGTTTTTTTTAGTATCATGTGTATTTATATATCAGTATATTTTGGAGGGTGAGAACTTTTTTTTCTCTTGTCTCAGATGGACAAAATATTTATGCTTTCAGGCCATATTAAACTAAAGGAATTTGATGGGTTAAAAATAAGTATATATTTATAGTGTTCACCCTTTTCTTCCACCGCTAATTTTTCATTCATGAGAAGTTGAAAAAAAAAAAAAGTTGAAAATAATTTTTTTTAACGGATAAATCTAAGATCGGAGATCTTAAGTGTGAAGTCTTAAAACTCATTTTGCTATTTTTAATTACATAGCAACATGATAATTTTTTTTGTTATTTTTTTATATAATTTAAATATATAAAATGAACAGAAGTATGAATATCTTTTATCCTATGAATATCCATATATTCCACTTTTTCCACACAATAGTGGTAATACCATATCATTGTTGTAGGGGAAAATATCCTTCCGACTGAGAAAACTATTCAACTGTTTATATAATAGAGATTCTACTTTTATAATTTTTTGTTAAAGTAATCAATTTTTATAGAATCCGAAGTGCTATTAAGATATATTTTTTCCTGAAAAAAGTGAAATCGCTTCATTTGTGTAAATCATAAAGATAATAATTTCAATATCTTTATAAGTAATCAAATTTTAAGAGTCCTATTTACTATTGAAATATTTTTATATGCCGCCATAACGATGAACATCGAGGAATCACTTTATTTCTTTATATAAACAAGATTCTACTTTTATTATTTTATTTCAACTATTCAATTTTTTAAATGTCTTAAAAGATATTTAAAAAATTCTAAGCTTCTGCTATAATAATAAACATCGAAAATGTAATTTATATATAAAATATACACTTTAGTTGTTTTTTGAAGGCTTCCCTTAAGTGTTTGGATAAAGTGACTTTGTTTTGAGCCTGCTTTGTTAATTAGTATACTTTAGAAACTTGAAGGAAGATGGATACATTTACTTTATTATACTTTACAAAAATGCTTAGCCAACTGCCATTCAAGTGATATACATTCATAACTTATAAAGCCAACGATATTTTTGTAGTAAAAATATATTATTTAATATTATAAAATATTTACCTTAAATATTTTAAAATTTTATCCAAACAGCTCAAAATTCTATTGGAACGACATCAGAAGGATTTTAAGAATGCATCGCCGTTTTGTATCGAATACAAATTAGTTTTATCAATTGTTGTTCTATATATATATATATATATATATATGTGGTTTTTTATCTGGACAGTCATTTTGAACTATAATTTTCATTGATGTTTTTATTACATAACTGTCCTGATTTTATTTTATTTCTTATCTTATCTGTAAGTTTTTAGTATATTTTTTTACACTGTATTCTTCTTTGCAGTAACAGAATAAAATTATTTTAACCATAAAAAATTTTCACCTCACAAATTTAATATGAATAATAATAAAATATATATCAAAAGTATATATTTCTATAAACAAATACGAGAAATGTTTATACATCTAATAACTTATTATCTCTTCTTTCCTTTTTTTAACAAACAACATTAAATATCATTCTAAAATACAATTGTTATCAGTATTTCTTAAGTATTTAAAAATGTTTCAAAAACATATAAAACACTATTATATTATGCATAAGTTATATGTCCCAATCCATTTATTACATAGCGACTGAGTCTAGGCCAAAAAGGTTTTATGCTATTAAAAATAGATCTTTAGAAACCCTCTCCAAACTGGAAATAGAGATCAAAATTCATAAATATATGGAGTAAAGAACACTTTTCCCCTCCTACAAATACAAAAAGAATTCGCCAAAAATGATCCCCTTCCAATTAAAACTTAACGAACCTCTCAAAGGAACTTTAGAGGCTTTGTTAAGATAAATATATCGTTTTTCATTTATAAAACCCCCAAAGGAATCAAACCTCTTTAGTCTCAACACACATTTAATGTGCGTTGCGTTGGCCTTTCAAGGGCTTTGATAATAATTAATATTTTTTAATATTTTCCTTCTTTAAGGGGTGTTAACTTTACATGAAAAAGGCATCGTTGTTCATAGACACGAAATCATTTTCATCTCCTCATTAAGGTGTTATTATTTTTATTATTAACTCCCATCTTGTTTTCCTCTCGTTTGAGTGAACATTAAAATTGTTGAAGCAACAAGGCTTTCTGTGTGAGAGTGTGTGTGTGTGTTAATAATATCAAGAGCTAACGCCCAAATGAGTCCAAAAATCATTATATTATAATTAAATTCAATGATTTCACCTTTTTTTCTCTGTTTCCTTCTTTCTTTTTTTTTGAAGATATAACTGATAATAATAACTTTAATAATAATTATTATTATATTTTTCTTCATATTATAAATCCACTTCATAGTTGTGTTGAAGTCGTGTTTATATATATATTTTAAGGTTTAACGACTAACTGAATTATGGAGGCAAATTAACGAACTTTGTTTCCAGGGAACAAGAACAATGCATGATCTAGTCTTTTTTATTTTTTAACAGCAGCCGCGTTGATTATAACTTAGTATAAAAGATCTCGGATTTAGGAGCGCCAACGTGGAAATGGGCTGGTGATATAGTTAAATATGTGCCTGAAAGATCGAAGCTCAACAAAAACACTAACAAAGGGATTTTAAGGAGACATCGTGCATTTTTAAACCAATCTAATAAATGATTTGTCCTTTATACAAGGTTATTCTTCAGGGCAGTAATGTGAACTAAAATGTTTATTTATGTATTTTTGCAACTGCCCTGACTAGTTTTACTCTGTTTCTATATATAATTTTAGTGTATTTTATTTTTACACTGTATAAAATTTTCACAGTTAACAAAAAAATTTTTTTTAACCGAAAAAAAGACTGCTTTATTAAAACTGCTTCTCTGGGTTCAACCCTTCATACGTTATTGGAGTTTTTGCTCAAAAACGCACAATATATAATTATTAATGTAATAAATGTACTAAAAATTATGATAAAGGGGAGTGCGATCGCCGTGTGCGCTAAGGCGTGTTCAACTCTCAATGTTGGGGTGCAGATTCGAATATACCCGAGAGGGGATGGCCATATTTGGTCTACCTGATTGATCAGATCCTAGGTTCGAGTGACTAATTATAATGCTATAATGCTTATTTATATCCAGTCGAATGCAATTCTATCGAACCATATAGGCAAAAAAAGTATATGAGTCGAATAGGTTTTGTAGCTGCATCTCAAAAACAAAGACATGCAAAACACTCTGATATTCAGGACTTAAATTATTCTGAACCCATAGTTTTCAAGTTGTAGCTCAAAAATGAAATCAATGCGTTCTGTTTTCTTGCAGAAAACACACTTTTGTAGCGGTTGAAACGAGAAAAACAAGGGGTGCGATAGCCGTGCGTGTTAAGGCGTGTCAATATCAATGTTGAGGGCGCAGGTTCGAACACTCCCGAGATGGGATGGTCATTTTTGGTCTACCTCATTGATGAGATCCTAGGTTCGATAGACTAATTTGAATGCTATAATAATTATTTATATCCTGTCAGATGCAATTATATCGAACCAAATAGACATAAAAAATTGATGATAAATGATTTTAAAATAATATTCTAAAACCTTTTAAACGCCTCAATTACATGTACAAGTCAGCATTTTTAGATATACATATATTTTTTCGCAGCAACCAACGGTTGATGTTTTTACTTTTCGTTTTTATATTATTTTTTAATATATGTCTTTAAAAAATATAGTTGAGTGGTCAATTAGCCAGTCTTAAATGCCTAATTGAGAAAAAATAATAAACATTTCCATACTTATTTGATACGACATATTGAAGTATCTAACATATATAACTATTCAATAAAGAATACTTGATAAAGTTTAATTTTAATACCCCCAACAAAAAGTGTTTATATATGTGTTTCTCCGTTTGTTTTCAAACTATATTGCTTTAGGACTATACCTCTATCGTGAATGCGCCTATTAGGCGTAATACAGGAGATATGAGGATCAATGATAGGCCTAGTCATATGTTGGAGAAATGAGCGGTCACTCAGTCTCCTCATGGAACGTTTGATATTATAGAAAGGACAACATTAAACAAACGTGATTTTACAAGTCATGATAAATAACTGAGCACCCTATAACAGTGCAGCCATTCAATAATTTAAGGCCTCGAAACAACAAAGCATACATCATTATTATAATCATGACAATCGAATGAAGTTAACTTGGTTGTATCATGTTAAAATATACACACAGAGATATATCAAAAAGATTGTAATGTACTAATTTTCTCCTTTATCATTTATCTAAATACCAAATTTAAATATATGTAATTATTGTTTTAAATATTTTATGATTGTGAATAAACAAACGCTCCAATTAGAGCTCCTACAATTGATCAGAAACATCAATTTTAATTATTGATAAATGCTAAGCCCGACATCATCTCCTTCCTCCCCTCATTCAAAGTTCATTAATAGATGGCAAGTCATTTCCTGTCACATGTGTGCAATGATTCTTACGGGCATATCATTAGATGAATTGCCATTTTTTATCATACTTACTCTGTCTCGCTATGCGCCACCACTTTATAGATTGGTTTTGTTTGTTGACATAAAAAAATATATATTTAATAATGATAGCTGTTGACGACGAAAGGAAGTCCACTTGATGATATAGGCTGATAAGATGTGTTTTTATTCCAGCCGGATGACTTGCTAAGGTAAATGGAATGGCTGAATGAGATACCCACCTGTTTTGTCCTTCATATCAGTTTATGTCTCTGTCAAGATGAAGAGATACACGCTTGACATTACATAAGTAATTAAGAGTTTGTTTTGTGGTGATATCATTCAAATAGATCTAAACTTGCTAAATGTGATGCAGCTCTTCATGGAGGTAAAATAAACGGAAAAATAAGTATATCGTTTCTGGCCTTCAGTTAGCTATTACGTCATTTCGGGTGAAACATAATTTTATTATTTAAAAAATATTAATATTTCTATTACTATTTTTCTTTTTCTTGGGTATTTGAAATATTCATTGGAATATAGCTCAAGAAATGTATATGATAAACATACATTACAATTTACCTTTTATATATATTAGGTTATATTAATTTGTCAGGTAGTAAATTCATTTTCTTTCTGGTTAAGTAGGAAATTGTTCTTCATGCAAGTCCAAACAAATCGAGTAGCCCAGTAGATCTTCTATTCTCATAATAAATCAGGCAATTCAAAAATATATTGATTTTAACTGATATAATAATGTTAATATGTGAAATTGGCCTACTTTTTAAACCAATAATAATAATTGAACAATTGCCCATAAAGATAAAAATAATTACATGCAAAAAATAAAGACAAAGGACATTTTTTTTGCATATTTGGTTCGATAGAATTGCATCCGACTGGATATAATAAGCATTATAGCAACAATTTTCTTTGCATTAACAATAAAATCTAGGAAAATATTAATGTAGTAAGAAAGATGTAGTAGCCTGGTCGATTTTCTACAACGTTACAATCTTACGATAATCACAGTCAATGACTATATATCCGTTTTAATTGATTTCATAATCTTAACACATTTTTTCGTGGTTGCATAAATGATAATATTTGAAAAAGTACAGAAATGCCCATACGAATAGGAAGAGTCCTATACATAAAATTTAGGTTTACACTAAACAAAATGTTGCCAATATATATTTTTAAAAACCATAAAGCACATTTTTTGAGCATATTTTACATCTCTAACAAAGCATCAAGATATTCTTCCAATATATCACATAGATCAATTCATTTTTAAAAAGAACTACAAATTATACAAATATTAAAACTTTTACTACGCCAAATGACTTAGACTCCGACCATAAAAGCAAAAAAAGCCATTCATTCTACAAACAACAAAAAAGATAGGTGCTCAGAACGGAGACTAATTTTAAAGGCTAGTTATTTCATTGATAAAATCTAGACCATAAATCTTTTTAACTTTACCAAAATTGGTAATACATCATATGCATACAAGGAATGGCTTGCCAAAAAATCTCCTCTTACTTGTCAGACAGAAATCTGATGCTTCTTTCCAATGTATGCTAATGAAAACCAGTATATTAATAACAATAATAATAATAGTACACTTTATTATTGCTCTTTCATATTTTTGAAGGAAAAGACACCTATGGTAATTGCAGTTTTCTTTTTGTGCAAGTAAGAATTGGAGCTGTCTAATAAATTGTAGTATAGTCTACGTATGTAAATGGGCGTCTTCAATCTGGCAGTTTCTTGGACTAAGACATGTAATTAAGAATAGGGTGCAACTGACTAACGATCGTGTAATGTACAGGGTCGTTCAATAATAGCGTGCCCCAATTCTCTTCAGTGTATTTCAACATATATATTTTTTTACCAAGGTAAAACTTTATTCATATGATATTATATATTATAATATTCAGAAAAATACATTAAAGCGTCGTGTTATTAACAATATAATCAACCAAGAAATAAAAAATTTAGGTAAAGGAACTCGAGTAGATCTCATTTTATATTGAGTTTTAGTGGTAAATCCTTACTCCGTAATTGTATATTTAGAAAATCATCAAATAACAATTTGAAATATTATAAAATTTCTACCACATATATGCAATCTAATAAAAAATGTTTTGATGTATCCAGCGAATCCCCGTAAAAAAGCACAATCTTTCCTCTGCTGTAGTCCCATATATACCACCAAATGTCAATGTGTTGGTAAGTATTTAAACCAATAGAGAGAGTGATTTAACATTTTAAACCTTGAATTAATATATTTACTGGTGTTCTCAGCCCGTACACTTCTTTCCTCCTCTCAGTTTGACTTTAAAAATGACTTTTTGAATTTTTATCAACTAAAAAATGTCGGAGTTCCTTATTACTAAATAGTTTAATAAAATTGTAAAAACTATTTCTTGGATCGAACTCCCTTTTCTTAAAGTTGACCCATTCTAAAACATTCATCCTCTCTAGTTTTTCATTTGCTGTAACATAATTAATTATTGTAATAGTGAAAAAGTGGTGTTTTTTAAATAAGTGATTGACTAAAGAAAAAAGAGGGAATAAATAAACAGTTGGCATTATGTAATAAACGATCATTTCACTCGCGGCTGTAGTGTACATCAAATCAGAAAGAAAAATATAATACTTAAGAATACAGTTATGGTATTTTTTATCGGGCATCGACCCATGTCTTTGCACATCCTTTGAATAAACCTCTCCAATATCACATAGTATTTATTATATTATAAATAAAGCAACTCCTCATACTCAGGATATAAAATATATCTTAATTATATTTCATCATGTCTGTCGATAAATGAATCATCACTTCTAATATCGGACGTAGAAAGAGATAGAAAACAGTGTTTACAAAAAAAATGACATTTTCCCTCGCCATAAGTATTCAAGGGCGCATATTACATAGTCTTTAAGATCGCTTCATCTACCTCTCCAAACCTCTTTACGACACTCAGTTATGTTCTAGAAGAAGAAGAAAACTTATTAATAATCATTGATTTATTTTCTTTTTTGCGATACTTGTTATAATTCCTTTCAATTATTTGATCTATTATTCGTATTTGATAAACCTACATCATATCAAACGTCAAGTGCACATACTAGTCTTTAAGATCGCTTCATCTACCTCTCCTAACCTTGCAACGACACTCGGTTATGTTCTAGAACAGTAACAGAAATACAATAAGAAGAACACTAACTATTAATCATAGATTTATCTTCCTTTTTATGAAACAATTTATAATTTCTTTCAATTATTTGATCTATTATTCGTATTTGATAAACCTTTATATTATCTTACGTCACGTTAAATAGATTTATACAATGTAATTGAATATTTCCTATTGGCCTCTAAGAAACATAATTATCAGTAATAATAATAATAATTACTTCAGCAACCTACAATCATATTCATGCAACAAGTTATATAAAAATATGTTAATTGTTACTCCATGTAATACAAATATATTCTATAAAAGAAAAGCTGATTCTTTTCATTACCTGTCGCTCCTTTTTAACAAGATTATAAAAACACATAAAGCCTATGTGTTAGTATGACTATTCATTTGCATATAAAATATTTAAGTCCAAGGCTAGTTTTATAATTAAAATATTTTCGGCACACTTAATGTTTTACTCAGTCCCTTTTATTACCTCCGCCGAAGGAGGTATTGTTTTCACTGGTGTTTGTTTGTTTGTTGGTTGGTTTGTTTGTTTTTTGTCAGCAGGATAACTCAAAAAGTGCGGAACGGATTCGGATGAAACTTTGTAGAATTGTTGAAAATGCCAAAAGAAACAAGTGATTAAATTTTGGCATCTCTGAGTGCTTCTTTAAGATGCAAATGAACTAAATACTAATAAATATTTCAAGTTAGCCTACTCTGCTAATAGATGTCGCTGTGTTGTAAAATTGGGTGCCGGGAGCGGCTTCTTCTCGGAATTCCGTCGAGGGGAACCCTCCCCCGTCCCTTTACACCGCCCCAGTCGTGAAAAATCCGCCTCGGAAGGCTCATAAGGACCCGTGACGGCGGAGGTTTGGACTCTCTGAGTGTATATATGCCTCTAGTTTTCTTTTTTTATCTCTATCATTTCTTTGCATATACTACTTTTATATTCCTCACACAAAAAGTAGGGCACATATATAATATCTGAGATTCTATGATACATTTTTTATACAAAAAAATATATATATAGATAATATGCCCGATGATTGCTTCAGGGGACACTTAAAGTCAGAGGGGGAACTGTGGGATGAGGTCAATCGGTCTCTCTCTCTCTCTCTTTGGGTCAATCACTTTCTTTGAATAAATTAAAATTCTTGAGGGATGAAGAGGGGAGTTAAAGTCGATAGTAAGAGAATTTGTACACACACATATCTCTCTCTCTCTCTACCTTCAGGGGAGATCAAAGTCCCTATTTATATAAATATGTCTAAACATTTTATAGGTATTTGAACAACCTGCATTTTAGCATTAAAAATATGTAATTAAATAAAATTGTAAATATACGCCCTGCATATAACCAAAGTACCTGTGACAATGAATTTAAGAGTCAACTATTATTTATTGTTAAAAGGCTTATGTCAACAAGAGTAAGATATTAGTGACTTATAAACTATGCAGTAAAAACACGGCTGCATCGACCGCATTAATCACAATTCTTTGTTTACCAAGCCAAGTTCTTGCTAGTAAAAATGCTGCAAAGTCCTGTAAATTGTCTTCCCAGCATTGAGGCCTCTAAAGGATAAATGCAATAACTGCATCGAAACATGTAAACTATTTTTCATAAAAAAGAAAATAGTATTAGTTAATAAATATACATATATGTGACATGTGGCGAGAGGTACTCAAAATGAAGATTTCAGTCGATCACCCTCGAAGTGCTTAGGAAAATATTTTGAGAGGAACGTAGTAGGCTTTGTGGTTTCTGTAATAATAATGAGTGACAATTTATTTTTTTGAACCGACCTCACCTATCTTTCATGTACTGTGCCACGTGGAAAGACATTGAATTATGGATATGAAAGAAGGACTTCTTATCAACGTATGACGGATCCCAACAACGATATCTATAATATATGATATTCTGTCACAAATTGAAATGGAATTCAACCCATCATTATTACCAGCACACATAAAAAAGGCTCTGAATGTTGTGTTTTTAATGCACTATATTTTAATTAGTTTGTAACTTTTGTGCTATACAATTGTCCGTAGGCTCCTTTTTATTTATGGTCTTATTATTAAATGAATATATTAATCATAAGATAGGGTTTTATTGTTTTCATAGTAATATGGAGCCTTTCCATACACTTTTATTTAGCAATTATGTTAAAATCCACGTGTAAGTCGATTAATAAAGTAGTTGGCACAGTTATTAGCCTTTGGGCTCTATGTAAGAGCATTGTAATTTAAAAGGACAAAGTCACACATCCTGGTTTTCGAGGAAGACATCGACTAATCCTTTAAGACACAAACAAAATAAAAACCTTAACAACTCTTCTCTTTGAGTAATTTTACAATTACTTATTGATATTTTGTAAAAAGAAGACTGTATAACGATCCACAAACGCATAACAGTCTGTTATGCTGTGATTTCAAACATTGTTTTCCCATTTATTCGACATTTTCCTAACAGACTATAAGGTGTCTGAGATCTGTCCCCATTTTTATCATGCCCTAAAAATGTTTTCCCTTTATCTAGACACACTACAAGAGATCTACTCTCTCCGTTTCCATAGACGTAGAAGGGAGAGACACTATCTTCTCCACCTCCAAGGACAGACATCTTTTCTAATAATGCTTTTAAAACGGCCAAGGGCAACATAAACAACAACAAAATAATGATGTATATTCAAAGGCACTCAATGGAGGGTCGTAAGTGGGGCCCGTATAATAATATTTTTGATGATAACATGTATGCTACTGTCCCTTGGTTGGTTTTTACCCAATTAAAAGCATTTGATCTATAGTCAAGATAAAGGGGAAAGATGTCGGGGATCATCAAAAGATATCGGCTGTTAGCTAATGATAATAACAATTACTTTTATGGAAATTATAATGCGCCTATAGTGGAATGCAAGGCTAGGAATATTGAGAAAAATTGATTAGGCTTTAAGAGGTGAAAGTAGTAATAATTGAGGTGATATTTGCTGTGTATGGTTTAAATAATCACTCAGTTAAGTGCGTCATAGTATTCATTAAAGTAACGTAAATGTGACTATATAAATTTAGTGTTATAAAAAACATACTTATAAAGTAAGGGCCGTGCAAAAAAATTTACCGATGATGTAAAGTTACTTTTTAAGTGGTTGTGTGGCTATCAAATAGGATCGAAATTGCAGACCTCCTCCGAGCGGGAGTGCCTAATAACAACATTAAGGAACAGATTGAGGCCTCGTTGAAGTCAATTCACAAACATTTCCACGCATTGGGGCAGGGGGAGATATCAAGCATTCTCTGGGGCTGGAAGGAAGCCCACTGTCTCAACAATGCAAGTTAAAGGCAGTGTTTGTGAGGACTCCCAAGAAGTCCATTGCCAACATGGACAGAAAGATGGGAACGTCGAGATAAACTGTTTCAAGGGCTGGAAAAAGGTGGAGGAATGTCCATGAGGCGTACTGAACGCCCTCTGCGTCAGCGAGAAATCAGACTTGAGCGTTGCCAAGAAACATCTTGAATGATATCTAGATGCATCATCATTTTTCAGATGAAAAACTTTTACGGTCAATCTGTTTTCAACAGGCAAAATGACCGTGTTGTGAGCTTTATATATACAAGGATTCTACATCGTGATGATGTTGGGTTTCGTGGCTCCAACGGGAATGCCATGAAGCCGGTATGGTTCCCAATGGCTACAGATTA
>CP045907.1:111284-131530 GCA_013387185.1 Caligus rogercresseyi | reverse complement strand
TATTAGGAGTAGTAATCCCTAGTTACGTGTTCTTACTGGAACCTTTCTAAATAATTATCTCCGCCGAAGGAGTGTATTGTTACCTCGCCGAAGGAGGTATTGTTTCACTGGCGTTGGTTTGTTGGTTGGTTGGTTTGTTTGTCAGAAGGATAACTCAAAAAGTGCGGAACGGAATCGGAGTGAAACTTTGTGGAGTTGTTTGAAATGCCAAAAAGGAACAAGTGATTAAATTTTGGCATCTCTGAGTGCAGAATTAAGATGCAAAATGAGCTAAATACTAATAAATATTTCAAGTTAGCCTACTCTGCCAATAGATGTCGCTGTGCTGTGAAATCGGGTGCCGGGAGCGTCTTCTCTCGAATTTCCGTCGAGGGGAACCCTCCCCGTCCCTCTATGCCGCCCCAGTCGTGAAAAATCCGCCTCGGAAGGCTCATAAGGACCCCGTGGCGGCCGAGGTTTGCACTCTCTGAGTGTATATATGCTCTAGTGATATTCTATTTACCATATAAGTAATGAAAGATAAAAAACTGTTGCAAAAAGTATTTAAAAGTTTTAATTTTAAAAAGGAGAAATTCCCAAATGATTTCAGTATCAAGGAAATAGTCCTAATTTCGAGGGACAAGTATAATTCCTTTATATTTGTGAGGATGAACTCTCAAGGAAAAAAATTGAACTCTTCTATCATGCGTGAATGGTGAAACGAGAATAAACGTGAATACTAAAAAGTAGTGGTATTATTAGATAAGGCATCAATTTACTCGAACTAGTGAAGTGTGAACATCAATAAAGCGGTAATAATTGCATTTTTTTCAAACCCTCATTACTTTCTCTAATAAGTCTATCTCGATGGCATTTACAAATGCTTTTCATCGAGTAGTTTAATACACCTATTATAATTATCGAGTAATTACAAGAATTCATCACAGTCATTGAAATAATGAATGTTTAATCTTAGCAGCAATAAAATAATGATCAATTTTTTTTCAAACCAGTTCGTTTATTATGTAAATAAATAAAAATGAGACATTTACATAAAACCTAAGCAAATGTGTTATAAAAAACTAAATAAACATTATAGTTTAAAATTTTGCTCTTGGGAGGAACACTAACAATAAAATATTATATAAATATAAAATAAAACAAATCGTCTTTTAAAATAATTTACAATCAATTACACAACTATTAAATATTTAAAACTTTGAACACAAATGTTAAAACAAAACAAAGAGATATTTAGAAGGCTATATATTACTATAACTTCTTGAAATAATTTTTATCAGTTTTTGATGTTGGAGGGAGAGACTTGGGAAATACTTAATGATTCTTCGGCAGGTCCACGTTGTACCTTCTTCCAGCGAGGGGATTTTCAAAGATAAAGCTGCATATCTTGCTGCTGCCGACAAATATGTTCCTCAGCTCGAAGGGATGCAGGGGTTCGTTGAAGGACAGTTTTGACATATCAGGGCCTTTGAGTTTTACGGTAGTGTTTTGTTGTTCTTTCCGAGGCCGAAGAGAACAATGCCTTCCAAGCATTTGAAGATCACAACGGAGGTTAGGTGAGTTTATAAGAATAAAATATTGAGAATTTTCACACACGCACTCCACAACTACATGAAGTGTCGAGTTGAATAAACACCCACAATCTTTACATGGTCTTGTAAAAAACAAAAGATCGGCCGAAATCATCAATGAGAAGTGAATTTCCTTCCCTCATGAATGCCATGTAGGGATTCAAGAATCCGATTGTTTCATTGCGGAGGATTTTTCAACTAGATTTTTGTGACAAGGTCATGCATCCAAAACTTTTTCCTCAATTTTTTAGAAACCTTAAAACATTAAAAAAACGAATTGAAAATAAAAATGATTCATATAATATGAACTACCAAAAAATCATTCTTAATAGTTTTATAAAAGTATCAATTTGAAATTAAAAACAATTGAAAACTATTGAAATTCCAAAAAGAACTTCAAAAACTATTTATCATCAATATATAAACTACTTCTTCGTACATATATACCAGAATAAGTAACCATGAATGAATGAAACTATATGTATTAAGCAATTTGTGAGTCAATTTCGTCCAGACATGTTCCATAAATTACATTCTTCCATCGGGGAAATTGAAGTTTTTATCTCGTTTTTTTTTTCTTCTTTCTCCTTATGCATATAAATGTGTGCATATCTTTTTCCTCGTGTTGTTTATGGAAGTCTCCGCATAAATTTAGGGCTATAGTAATCGATTTTGCATTACAAATTGAAATAACAAAGTTCTTAAAGGTTTACTTATGGATTAAATATATTTGTAAAAAGTATCTGATTAGCTTGCTTTAAAGGTAGGCAATAATCTTAAAGATAAGTGATTAATAAGATTTGCCTTTTTGAAAACGTTGAAGATAAATGTATTAGTATTATCTTGAGCCCTCTAAGTCACCTT
Organism: Caligus rogercresseyi; assembly: GCA_013387185.1. Taxonomy (NCBI): domain Eukaryota; kingdom Metazoa; phylum Arthropoda; class Copepoda; order Siphonostomatoida; family Caligidae; genus Caligus; species Caligus rogercresseyi. Next base: position 129,095 of record CP045907.1, on the reverse strand, counting down.
CTAGAATATAAACTATACATATTATTTATTTGCTTCCTTATAAAAAATAAATAATAATAAAACAATGAAAATAAATACATTATTATGATACGTGCATGGTTCTGTATTATTTTATTTAATACAAGCTTTTTCATACATTTTTTATTCATACATCGAGTAGTTAATTAATTATTAATTATTCAAAACTTATCAAACAACATACCTTAAAATCCTGGACATGGTATTTCTCGAAAAATTAAACCGAAAAAAACACTTCTTCAGATATAATATATTTATTTTTCTTTGTTTTATCAGAGAAAATATACATTTATCATCAGGTTTGTTGACGTAAAATATGCATTTATACACACACACATATATATATATGTATATATTATTATTATATATGCCCTTAGCGTGAGAATTTGACATATTTATTTAATAATAACTGTTGACATTTGAAGTGCATTCAAAGTATTCGAAAATGACATGGATAGAGTGGCCCATTAGGAAATATCCTTGATGTTTTAAAGGCTGACATTCGTATGTTTATGTAATTTTATCGATGTCCACTCCTAAACCGTTTCAGGCGAAGCAATGTTTATTTATTATACCAACTGTTTTGTATAATGTCCACTTCTTTTCTTTTCACCTATGCGTCGAGACGAAGGTCCCATTTTTGTTATTCTTAACACTTTTTTATATTTCCTCGTGAGTCTATATGAATGGTATATCTTCTCAATAGACAAATACAATTTAATATTGATTAATGGAATCATTTTTGAGAAATAAAGAACATTGCTTTCGATTTTATCATTGATGATTAAATATATTTTTCTGCTTACGATAAGAAATAGAAAGATAAAGAAAAATTGCGTGTTACCGAACAATTATGCGAGATTGCGGTTATTTTGTTGTATTATTTATTTAGTTTAAAATATCTCCACCTGACCAGATTTATATTTTGTATCAGCCGGTAGTATTCTACGTTTGCATAGCGAACTCAAAATGAAGTACTAATTCACTTCAAATAATGTTTTTCCAACTTGCTTTGATCCCATTTGATTGATTTAATTTGTGATTGCCAACGACACTAGCCGGTTTTTTGCCTTCTTGGTTCGTTAGAATGGCGTCTATCTTGAAATGAATAAGCATTATAGCGTTCCAGCTATTCTATTAAACCTAAGATTATGCCATTATATGTTGCAGTGAATATTTGATTGGATTGCAATTTGTTATGATCGCTCATAAGCTTGGTAATAACGTACTTTATAATGAGTATTTAAAATGTGTTTTTTATTCTTCCTTTCAAAATAGCTAGCCCAACTGCAAATTATCGTAGTGAAAATTAGATCTGAAATTTTGACAGATTTTTTTTTTTATTTACTCATATTTTATTACTCATAACATATCATTGGTTGTTGCTATACACATTCCAAAATGGCTTCTCGCAAAAAAATTCAGGAGGTCCCTCCTTTTAGCTTTGATTGTGTGTCACTTTGTCGTCGTGTGTGTATCATCTGAAGTGAGTTTTTTCCCCTTCAATAGTTATCCATTACTTCATGCAATTTTAGATTAAGAATATATATAAAAGGAACTATAAATGGAAGAGAGAATGGGGAAAAAAAGTTTTCACCAGATAGATGAGGGTGATGAGAGTCTGGCGGCACCATATTTTATAGTGCATATCAACAGAGTGCATTTTCTTATTCTTAGCCGCTCTTCATCTCCTTTCAAATGCATGAAGCCAACAAATGCACCTATGTGCATGGAAAAATCCAAAAAAAGATTTTTTTTTTTGTAACATATATTTCTGTGCATAAGAGTTTTGTCAATTAAAAGAAATATTTTATTCAAGCAATGTGTAAATTCAGTATAGATCAACAGCTTTTAACGCTATGATTTCTATATGGATAAACATACTACCATTGTATTCATATTAAGGGAATGTCAAAAAATAGCCATGTTTTTTGCTACCACGTTAGACATACTCGCATGGATGCAACACTATCGAACCAATGCATAAAGCTAACAGATATATGTTTATCGTATAAATATATATATATTTTTGTTCTATATAAAATATATAAACAAATAAAAAAAATTTTCTTAAGATTATGAAAAAAAGCATAATAATAAAAATATACTAACACGACTGTTCATGTCCATGAGTTCAACAAGCTTCAACAGTGTATGAGAGGAACCTATGAGGTTTCCGGTTTGGTTGTTGTTGTGTTACTGTTTTTGTGCTACCAAGTTGGTCAAAGCTTTCTAAAAAACACCGGTCATCTGGTAGCATTGGGCATATTGTTCCGTGTTTTTTCTTCATCTCATTATATGAAATGAACAGTTTGTACTTGACTTGGCTCCTGCTTGACACAACTGTATTTATAACTTTACTTAAAAATTTTTTTGTTCACTATACAATAAATTATCATTTTAATATTATAAAAAAAAAAGGATAATATCATAAAAATACAAATATTTATTAAAACAGCAATATATTTTTTCCTTTCTAATCACAGTAAAGTTCATAATATTGAATATAATATATTTTTTTACTTAAAAATGTCCATTTCAAGATAAGAATAAGTATAAAATCTCTGTCATAGAGCATAAATTTTCTCTTTTTTTCCTTCATAAAACCTCAAAAACAGGAATCCCGAAATCTCAGATTGATTGCCAAATGCCAAAACAATAAACCATTCTCAATAAACAATTTGCAAATCTACTCACACAAACAGAGAGATTTGCACACAAAAAATGGCAAGAAAAACAGTAGATGCAAAAAGAAACCTCTCACTGCGTTCAAATATTTTATACAATAAATATAAAGACCCCTGAAATCTCCTTTAGGTATTCAACCCATTTGTGCTTCTATTTTTGGTTAATGAATGATATATGATGAGATCCAGGTAAGGGAGAGGCAGAGAAAAGTTGTAAATATAAGCCCATGAAAAGAGTCGTGATTTTTTATTTATGATTTTCATCTGCGTTCCATGGATTTCATTAGATTTTAGGGTCTAATGGAAAATAAAGTAATAAAAAACTCGGAGAGGATTGTTATAGGCAAATTGGGAAGGGAAAATATGAGGGTTTTTATTTACGAGGAGATTGCACGATGTTTCTTATAAGTAAGAAATGCTAAATCAATACTTTATTTGAATTTAATACAATAGTATATGTATAAATAAAGAGAATAGATATATGAAAACATAGTTTTCCAACGGTTTTTTATGAAGGATTTATATAATTTTACTAATATTAAATTCAGGAATATATTAATTACTATTTTATAAGATGCATCTTAGAGGCCCGTTGTGTTGGAGTGGCCGTTGGTTTTATCATACATTATTGAGACAAGGAAAATTGGATCTATATTTGTCCGTTGGATGACATACAAGTAAAAAAACACTGATTGAAAAAACTTAATAATTGTAAGTTAATGGACGGAGGAAAAAAAAAGAACTAAAGATGAAAGATCTACTTATTGTAATATCTATTCTATGGATTGTTATCTGACGTCATTGACAGTTGTAAAAATGGGAATATAATATGAATTATGAAAGATAATAATTAGCCATGGGGTCAATGCATATCTTCAATACACTTCTAACCGTATATAAATATAATAAATATATATCTAAATAAAGTGGTTTCATTTAAAACAATCTTAAAATTGATTCAAAATTATAAAAGATCATTAACTAACATAATTTTGACTATATATATATATATATATATATATAATATATTATATATTTTTTTTTGAGTAATAAAAATAAAAATCCTTTTTAGACGTCTGACCGACTGGTTTATCAAGTTGAAAATATGTATACATACATATATGTATTAACTGATCTGATGTCTAGATGAAAAAAGAAAGAAAGAAATATACCCGAAAGGTAGAAAAATTTACATATGCCTACAAAAATACATTGTGTAGATAAGGCCTCCTTTCCCAAAAACAAAAAGATTTTGAGTCCATATAAATGTAAAATGAAAGAAAGAGAAAGTATCGATAAATCAATTAAGTAAATGGAAACTCCATAAAAATGAAGAAAAAAAATATGAAATTTGTATCATCAGTTGAGAAGGCATTAAAAAAGATTTAATTAATCAACTCTTTTAATAAAGGATTTTTTTAATGGTTCCTTTATTTAAAAATCATACATAACATAATATATACAATAATAAATAAAAAGAGCAAGAGGGGTTGTGATAATAAAATCATAAATAAACATTGTAGTTTATTTATTTTTATTAGATTTGGAACAATATAAAATATGTATAAAATAGTTAGAAGGTAAAGCTAAAAGAGAATGTTTCTGTAAGAGTCGTGGTGGAAACGTCGAAAAATGGACTTTCTATGGGCCGACTGATTTCAATGAAGAAAAAAATGAAGGGGCTGGACTCTCAGGAGTTTGCATAAAATAGAAAAAAAAAACATGCAATGGATATAGGGCCCCCACCAAAGTATAATTGCAAATAAAATGTGAAAGTTGACATAAAAAAAACCACCCTCGAACAATATAAAATAAATACAATAGTCGATGTAATTATTCCAACTGAGCCAATTTCTTCAAGTATTTTTTGTTGAAACAAAGCTTAATTGCTCAAGGAGGAAAAAAAATCATTTATTGAAAAAAGTATTATGTACATCAAGGAAAAAAAAATTGGATTTCATCCATCAATTCGAACGGATTGGTCTTTAAACAGGCGAATTAAATAAGTTTGTAAGGACTATAAGGATGTCCATTAATAATGCCAAAACAACAAGAACTACATCATATGCACTGGGTCCTTTGCTTCACCGTATAAGATGGGAAAAGGCTCAAAGAAGACTTGCGTGCGATATGGGGTCCCAAACAAAACGGAGCATTGCTTTGAGACGGCAAAAACGTTGAAGATCTAAAGTGTGTTATTTTTAAACCAAGCTGAAAAATACTTTGGACGAGCGTTGTCCACCAAAGACAAACTATATGGCCCGAGTGGAGGATCGATAAAGTAACGGATTGTCTCGCGGAGCTTCGTCAAGCTTCAGTTTATGGTGGATTCTCTGAGGAGAAGGGAAGGACGTTTTGTCATTAGACTAGTAGACTCACAACGACGAAATTCAACAGCTCCTCAGAGGAAAAACTACAAACACTTCTCACTCATGACGTCTATAAGTCTAACACTACAAGCAATACATCCCTAGCCGTTGACGGATAAGAAGCGTATCAAGGAAACTGTTTTATTATTGTTGGCTTAAACTGTTTTATATTTGATATTTAAATGACATGTCTTTAAGGTGTTTTTAAATGACATTTTAAGCATAATTGTACTATTTTATACATTTATTCGATGAAATTTTAAATGTAATAATTTAAACGTGAGAGAAAAAATGGATTTTTATATTTTAAAAAGTCTTATTCTATTATAAAAATTAGAGACTCCTTGAATACGCAGGCATTTGATTGAGCTCTTTTGAATAGCTCAAAATCTAACATAATACCAACGAAAATAATTGGATATAATACCAAAATACACCAGCTACACCATACATAGCTACATATACATAGCTACACCAGTTAGGTATTTCTCTGGTATTCCACCAGATGTGAAGAGATAAATTAATACTCTTTTTCTTTAACATATATATGTTTATATATATATATATATATATATATATAATATCACATAAGTATGCTAAAAGTCAGAAAAACTGGTTCTATGGACACTGTTGATGAAAATTATACCTCTTTAGGATATATCTTTTGTATTATAAATTCATTATAAAATAACATTTGTTTTTTAACTAATAGCAAGTCAGTTAATAAGAAAAACAAAATGAAATATATAACTTTGGGATAACAATAACTATTTGTTAAAATATGTACTGTATTCGAAATTTGTCCTTCAATTAATTGAAAATATAACTAGAGGCATATATACACTCAGAGAGTGTGTACCTCCGCCGATCCCCACAACATTCCCATCCAAACATTCTCCCTTTCACACGCCCGATTTTCTATCTCTAATCATTGTTTCCTCTCTGTTAGCTCATTTTGCATATTAAAAAAGCACTCAGAGACGGGAAGAGGAAGAAGTTTAAGCTACGTCACTGGGTTAACATAGTCCTGAGCTGATATATGAACAATAATACGTCAATGAATATTTTTTAGCGTTTGTTCTTTCCTACTCCCTGAATAGAGATCCCATTTCATTTAGTATTTTGCTCATTTTGCATATTAAAAAACACTTAGAGATGCCAAATTTAATCACTTGTTCCTTTGGGCATTTCCAACAACTCCACAAAGTTTCATTCGAATCCGTTCAGTACTTTTTGAGTTATCCTGCTGACAAACCACAAACAACAAACTAACAAACCAACAAACGCCAGTGGAAACAATACCTCCTTCGGCGGAGGTAAAAAGTGAATATTTGATATTCCGATTGGTTTGTGTGTATTCAAATATATTTTATGATGGATCGTCTATATGTTTGATTTTATATAAAACAATAGTTGAGCTCAAATTAATTTAAATTGTTATATTATTTAACGAATATTTATGATAATGCCTTGTTTAAAATACATATATATATATATATTAAATATAATCCATAACGTAGACATTAAAGTGCTACTGGATTTCTGACTCTCAGACTCTTATAAATGCACAAGTATATATTATTTGGACACTTCAACTTTAAATTCATGCATCTACAGCTCTCAAAAAATATTTCATTGTTATTCGTATTCTCTTTTGAGTCCAACTAGGGCAGTGCAAGATGTTTATCAGTTATGTAAAGTTTTTATACAGTTTTTTTTGTAAATGTTTCCCCCCCTTTTTATCCAAGGCTATTTTTTTCTCTTTAGGAATCCCTTTGTGCAAATTATAGTTTTTTTAATATATAAACCTATATATAATATATGTGGAAGGGGTATCATTCTGTTTTAATTAGAAAAAAAATGGCTAGCCCAAGCTGTTTTGTTCATATTCTAATACAATTAGTCAAAACACTGTTTTTATTTTATTTTATATGATTTTATAATTTTATTATTCTTTATTATTTATATATTTAGATAGTTACAAATGTAACTAATATGCCCAATGGCAATAATATACTCGATTACACTTATTGTTACATTTTTAGAAGACCAATGCTATATTTTTTTCTCATTACATATTTTATTTATGCAGTATATATTTTGTGAATTGTTTAATTCATTTATATATGACGATATATTTACATATCTACCTTTTCAGGTATTTTGTTTAAACTATAATAAGCATTCAACTCTCAATGTTGGGGGTGCAGATTCAAATCCCGAGAGGGGATGGTCAATTTTTGGTCTACCTCATTGTTAAGATCAAGATTCGATAGACTAATTTTAATGATATAATGCTTATTTATATCCAGTCGGATGCAATTATATTGGGCCATAAAGGCAAAAAAATAAGCAGGTAAATATATCCATAACAGGTCCTATCAAATACTTTAATAACAAAATTGAGTTATAAATTTAGAATAGTTCATTGTTTTATTTTTATTTTATTTAGTTATATGGATATTTGATGTTCAACGTAATGATCTTAAAAGTTAAGTTATATTTCTCAAAGTGAATAGAAGATGATCACCAGAAAAAATGCAAGTTGGAAAAATAGCGTAACCGCGGAATCCAAGTCTAAAATAATCCTGATTGGCGGAACCTGAGAGCTGATTGACAGTAAGTATCAAGCTCTAATACATATACTATAGTAATGATCAACTATGCCCGTTACCTTGAGGCTTGAAATCTAAATATGTTATTATTTATAATATGAGACCTGTCATTCCAAAAAATATATTTTACATTCTTCATTTAACGTCTCTTAACAGGCTTGAAACCCCGGCGCTGAAAGGACTTGCAAGGCAAGATGACGTAAAATATATTTTTAACAATGAATTGTAGATAATTTTCGTAGCTTGTATTTTTTATTGGCATCTTTTTAACTATATATTTATCTTTTTGTATATATATTGATTTAGAATAAGCTGTCCCCATAAATACAAATCTATTAGATAGAAAGATATTTTATTAGACTACTAGTTGATAAATACAAATTTATTGAAATGCATTTCTTACTTTAAAAAAATTATTCTCTGTGAGTGCTAAACATTCGAAGCCTATAAATATCTAATAATGCAGTTAATTTTGTATTATTTAAAAAAAAATTATTGGGTCATTGATTTAAAAACCATATATAACATAATATGTACAATAATAAATAAAAAGAGCAAGAGGGGTTGTGATAATAAAATAATAAATAAACATTGTAGTTTAAAACTAACATCATTAAAACATCAAAATCTAAATTATATAAAGTGGAAGTGAGTAACACGAAAAAAGTAACAAATTTTGTAAATAGTATTTTTTTCTTATTTTTTCGTGTAAAGGAAAATTCTCGGGAAATGCCTCATTTTAAGACTGACTATAATTAACTATTTTAGTTGTCATGGAACAATATATTTGGCGTAAGAGAAACCCAGCTGAGATTAACGTGTATTTTCTAATATAAAAGGATATCATACCCACCTAGGTATATACATAGTAGATATATACAGACGAAGTATTGATTTTGCTTCTCTATGAAGTAAACAATTTACTTATTTTTCATAATTGAAAGTTCCATAAATAATGTGATGCCTGGGGGAGAGGCTTTATAATATAAAATTTACCTCTCAGGCTTATGAGCACCCCCCCCCCCCTCCTGTCCGATATTTATCAGCAACTTCTATTAATAATACTAGCATATTCTTGCATATGTTCTTATTACATAAGTTTCTTAAAATTTGTATCATAGATTTTGTGGAGATAAAATAGGTTTTCTAAATGTCAAATGAGTTACAATAATTTTTTGTTTTGTACAAACATTCCTCATAAAAAGTTTGACTTTGTACAAAGAATATGTTTTAAGTCACATGAGATGCTTTTTTCTTTTTCTTTTTCCTCTCTTTACTTGAAAAGTAGGTTGTAAAATCAGAAAAGGTGATTTTTGTGGTTCATTTCAGGTCCCATCACTTTGGAAATAGTTTAATTAGGTCCGCCTTAACCCAAGGATTCCATAAGTACCTTCAAAGTTCAAATCTGACCATAAATGTGGGAGGAGATAGCGTGCGGACATACAGACGGACGGACAGAGATTGGTGAATTATTATATAGATTCTAAAATTAGGCATGTCAGAATGAAATATAATACATGAGAAATGTTTATGATATTGAAAGACATTTAGGCATAATGATTGCATGTAAATAGATTTCAAAATCTTTAAATATATAGTTATACATAATAAACTAAATTTACATTTAATTGCTTTAAAACCTTTTTATGTAACAGTAACATTAATTCGAATATAGGAAACACACAAAAGGAAGAAAAGTAACATATTTTACAATAACAAACTTTATTTTAAATACATAAACATCAAATGCCTTACTTTTATCAAGGTATTCCGATATATAATATTTTTAGACCTTCTAGCCTACCCTTTTCCGGTTAAATACATTTTAATCGGTAGTCTACAAAAATATTATTTATAAGAAACGGAGAAAAACTATTCAGTGCAAAAACTTTAGTCAACCTACTCTTTTCAAAGCGATAAATATATCCCTCTGGAGAGGAATCGAACCTAAAGCCTCAACTTTGAGATTTAAGCATGTGTCCATCACTCCAAGACTCGTCTTCCACAATTATGGACTCGAGTAAGATTTTTTTTCTTAGAATGTAGATTCTTCTCTATACACATCTTTAAATTTAAAATTCAAAGGACCTAAAAAAGTATCATGAACTCCTATATTACATAGAATTCAAGGCAATATCTTTATCGGCTGCGGAGAATTATGCCGTTAAAATCTTCTCATTAACTTTCCTCTTCAACAGATCGTGGCCAATGTCGTCTGAGGGAGTTAAACATTACTCATCGCGTTTTAGTTGCCAAAGAAAAAAAAATTAGAAGTTTATATATATATATCTAAAGTCTTTATATAGATTTTGTTACTCGTATTTCATTACGGTTTTTAAACGATATTTTATTAATATTTATCTCATTAATTAATAACTATGAGCATTTTTTAGAATTTTTTTTAAACTAAGATGTCTATTTATGTAATTACATATAATGCATATAATTGACCTTATATATGATTTGGAACTGGTAAAATAACAGTTAATTTTTCTTGGCCCAGTGGGCATATATCTCGACAAATTAAACCAAAGATATACAAAAGGATTGTGCAGAAACGTTGTGAATAAATAATCAATAAATAACAATTATTGAAACGAAACAAATATATGAAAACATTCAAAATATTCGGAAAAAAAACATTTTAATAAAGGCATTTAAATAAAAATTCATATCTCTAAAACAAAATTGTAATGTAAAGAAGCAATTGGGATGATAAAAGAAAGGTCTATCTTTGTAACTGTTCGCATTTTGTATAATATGTTGTGTTCTATGGTTATGACGGCGTCACATTTGGTATTCGTTGCCTGAAAATCTTCCTCAGAAGTTTTGATCTTGAAGAGGTCATCTAGTGAGTTTTGGAGGGCCTGGTAAGTCTCTGTTAATGCAGGGCAGTTCCAAAGGAGATTATCTATTTTTCTGGGTGTATTTTACAGAAGAAACAGTTCTTTCGATTGTCTTTAAAAAAAATTGTATGCCACTCCCAGTGAACCGATCAAAAGTCGACATAAAGTACTATCCCTCCTCATCAGCCCGACACTCCAGAATGCTAAACGTATAATATGTTATTATAACGAAAACACTAAGGACACGGAGAACTAATAGCTTATGGACTTTAAATCGGTTATTATCTTCGTTTTTAATTATGTATGCGTATTATCTGTCTTTGTTCATTAACTTGGTATTTTAAATTCGTTACATCTTGTTACAGAATTCATTAGGGTACGAAATTTAAATCTTAAATGGGAAACTAATTATAAACTAGAATGTTTATTTATGTTTTATTGTAAACGCACAATTTTCCTATTTACTATTTATTTAAGTATGTTACTTTTGTCACTTAGATAAATAAAGGCCTTGCTGATGAGGAAAAAAAAAAGTCGATACTTGAACCATTTTTCGGAGGATGTAAGAAATATATTATTTACAGCAGCGACACAGTCGCTTATACTTCTTTGTATCCCACATCTTTTAAGTATAAAAACCAATACTATCAATTTAGGAATATTCAAGTAGACTCTTTTACAGCTAATTATTGTTTTTTATGCACTATTCAATTGTCTTCATGCCATTCAACGATCCTGCGTACTTATATGCATGTAAAATGACATCTCATCTTCTCAATTCCGTATCATCATGATAATGTCTTAGGCAAAAATTATTTTACATTGTTTTCTCTTTTTTGCAAAAATAACAACAACATTAAGACAGAGTAGAAATTTAACTCGAATGGAATTAGTCATTGCTTTATTAATAAAGGAATTCTTTGAGAGAGAGAGAGAGAAGAGAGATAGACGTTGGCATTTCAACAAAGAAAAATAATAATGTCGTCTATTTTATAAGAAAAAAGTATTTATTTAAGTCCCTGATGGAATATATATGTACCTTAGAGAAGACAGATAGACCTGTAGGTGAATCATATACACACACTTTTGTACGAAGGAGTATTTAGAATACAAATTATTAAATATTATTAATGTCCTACAATGCTTGTTGATGCTTTATTTCGTATTTGCCTTAGATATTTATATTTTTGAACTTATTTTATACTGAATATGCTTTAAAAATATTATTTGTCGGTATAATTGTTAAAGCCTCATGCAACTTCTCTATTGCTCACTGATGTTTATTCTTCCCCTTCAAGATGCATTTCTGTCATTTAATATAGTGGTTGAAAATATAATCTAGATACCTTGTGCATAAGTTCTTAAGTGCAATCACTGAGCATACTCAATATTTTTAAAGAAGATAAAAAGAGCTTTATAAGTGCCTATAATAGCATACACATACGCATGCATGGTTTTGCTTCATTTGAAAAGAAATTGGAGTATTTCTATTCACACACAAAAAATATTATATATTTTTTGCAAGATGATTATTTTCTTCTAATTGATTACAGGAAAGAGATTAAATATTCAAATTTAAGTGTGTTTGGACGTTGCCCTTGTTTCTTAAGACTTATTTTTTCATATTATATATATTTTATTTTATTTTTTTTTTGGGGGGGGAGGGGGTAACCTATGATATTATAAGGATCTATTGAACAGGAGATCAAATGAAGTCACTCTTTCGGAAAAGGAACATAGATAGATATGGAGTCACTCATCCCCTCCAGATGAGGAGGAAAAATACCTCCTCAGCTCCTTCAGAAGAGGAGCAAATATTGCTCTAATTACCCGGTGAGTGAACAAGTAGTCGCCAGGTCATATAAGAATTAACACGACCTTAGAAAACGCTATCAATAAACTATGCCCCATATGATGCTTTCGTAAAAGACTGTCCAATGGAATTTGATGACCGACCTAGAGAAAATTTAACCAAACAAATATTATTAATATGACTTCCATACAAGGTGTACAAAGCCTTTAAATAACTACAATAGTACTTTGAGCTTCATTAGCAATATATTACCATGAAATATGTATGTGCCATAACATATATAATCAATTAGACTACATTGTTTTAGGGTTTCATGTTTTCCCACCAAAACCGTTTCATTTTGATTATATCAGACAAAATGTTTAGTTTGAACCTATTGATCAGATAATCAACTAGAGGCTATATACACTCAGAGAGTGCAAACCTCCGCCGTCACGGGGTCCTTATGAACCTTCCGAGGCGGATTTTTCACGACTGGGCGGCGTAGAGGGCCGGGGGGGGTTCCCCTCGACGGAAATTCCGAGAGGAAGACGCTCCCGGCACCCGATTTCACAGCACAGCGACATCTATTGGCAGAGTAGGCTAACTTGAAATATTTATTAGTATTTAGCTCGTTTTTGCATCTTAATTCTGCACTTAGAGATTCCAAATTTAATCACTTGTTACTTTTAGCATTTCCAACAACTCCCAAAGTTTTCATCGAATCCGTTCCGTACTTTTTGAGTTATCTTGCTGACAAACAACCAACAACAAACAACCAACAAACAAACGCCAGTGAAAACAATACCTTTCTTCGGCGGAGGTAATAATGAAGCCATAAAGATGGTGAAATATTTTATTGTATATTAAATTATACAACCTTTTTATAACTTTATAAATTTTACAAGTAGGTTCACTCCAAGTATATTCAAATAAATAATATTTTTTAAATACCATGTGCGGTTTTTTCTTTTTGTCTTTATTTAGTATAAAAGTAATCCATGTTTTTTCCAAATTTGATAAAATATTACATTTTGAAGAATATTTTTTAAATACTTTTAAATAATATAATGTTAAATATGTATAAATATTTCCTAAAAATGTATTATCAATAAAGGCATTGAAAAACTTTTTCTAGATTAAATGTCTATATTTTCAATTCTTTAACTATTAATATTTTTGTAGAAATATTTACGACTCAGAGTTTATAAGCCCTTGAACGATGTATTGTCTTCTTTAACAATGTCCTTTAGTTATATTGCATATATGTATGTTTATTTATGGAGAGGAATCACTTTTCTGAAATAATATAAGAAGAATAGAAAAAGTCTATTGATTGGGGGGTCAAATTATAGGCAAGGGATTATTTTATGGGCGGTATAAATTGTATGGAGTTATCTATGCATTTAGCCCTCCCGCATGAATACATGCAATCATGATTTTGAACAAAAAAAAAGAATGAAAAAATACATCTATACTGCACTTTCACAATAACGGCTCAATACAATGGATTCCTTTATATCTAATAGATAGAAGGGATTGAACATAGAGATACAAATATATAAAAAGCTTATTCCCTTCATCTGTATTTTTGTGTCCAATATAAACAAAGTAATTCGTACTACGTCATCGTAAGGTGATCATAGAGATATAATCTATCTCTATGATCAGGTTACGATGACGTAGGTCAAATTACTTTGTTTATATTGAACACACAGAATACAGCTGAATGATGTTTCTCTGCTATTGAAGGGAATCAGCTGTCTATATCTTTATATCTCTATGGATTGAAACATATAACTGATCTTGATCTCGTACGACTTTTTTATATGTATAAAAGTATTTTTTTAATGGTGTAATGATGGAATACAAGAAATGAGCGTGAGATTTTATATCCAATGTGTTTAAACCATGTGTTCAAACAAATAGCAATCAATTGGAGATCTTTTTTCTATTACTTTGAAATAATTTATTGCTGTTTAGCATTATACAGAAATGTATTACAAAATAGTAAAACGATACATACATTATAAAGCTATCATAAAATATTAAAGTTATCACAACTATTTTTTTATTTTGAGTATTTCATCATCCATTTTTTTTTTTTAGTTGAAAAGAATATATTGCTGTGCACATTATACCCATACATTACAATATAGAACAAAGATATAAAACAATACACACATATATAAAGCAAATGAACCGACCACACAGAGGGGTATATGTTACTACAGCAGGAGTGATCTAAAGTAGTATCAATATTAAAGTTATCACTAATTATTTTTTCCTTTTTGAGCATTTCATAATTTAAGGATGCGTAGGTCTTCATCCTCTTCTTGCATGAATTGATGTCTCTCATAAGAGAGTGATGTGCATCTGTTGATTAAGTGGTCTGCGCTTGGTGGCTCTTCCATACAGATATTGCAGATTCCGTCAATATTTTTCCATTTACTTAGATGAGCCAAAAATGGTCCGTGGCCTGTATAAGCTTGAACAAGAAGACTCATGTATTCATCCATTTAAGGATACGTAGATTTTTTTTAGCCAATATGGTTCGATAGAATTGCATCCAACTGGATAATAATATTATAGCATTAAAATTAGTCGCTCGAACCAATGAGGTAGACCAAAATGACCATCCCTTCTCGGTATTCGAACCTTTGCCCCCAACATTGACGCATTAACGCACTGAGCTATCGCATTCCTTTGTTTTTTTTCCTAATTTGGTTAGATATATTTATAGTATCTGCGTGGATATGATTAGACACTTTTGGTTCGGGAGAATGTGAATAAATTTATAGCATTAAAATATACAATCCATTTTTTCCATGAAGTTGATCAAACTACCCTTCTTTCTAAGGTTTCAAAAAAGGCTTACAAATACTTGATTATAGTAGAACATAGAAGAATCAACTGTAGCTTTAGTTAAACCAAATGATTATACACAACAAAAGCTTACTATTTGTTTTGCATTTTGTGGATTTGTGATTAATATTTTATATTTTTTCTACTACTTACTATAGTAACACTTTAGCATAGATTGTCCACGGACCTAAAATGATATTTTTTACGACATATACTTTAATTAATATTGTATAAAATATTTTCAATCGTCAACCTCAATAATGTCAGCCAAAAAGTGACCTCACTTAGAGACCCTAATTTAATCATTCCCCAAAATATAAAAGTTAAAAAATAATATATATAACTTTGGTTCTCTTCTTAGTTACCTGAAAGAACTCTAAACCCATGACTTTATCACTTATACATAAACACTCTTAAAGTCTTTTAGCCCCCCCCCCTTAAGCTATGCATTTTTTTTGTTAGTAGTCAATGTCTATTTTTCAAACAAAAAGTATAAGACATATGACAATGGAAATTCATGCAAGAAATAACGTCAAGTAAATTTTAATTAAATGATAGTTAAAAATATTTTTTGTGTGCTTGTTATATAAAGTTGCATTTATTTGACAAGTCATTTAAAAAATATTACATGTTCTTTACATTGAGATTGATCTAATGGCTTTCTTCAGGAGGATGTGAACTTGGTCCCTCATTTGGGGAAAGGATTTAAAGGTTTTAACCGATAATTTGTATTTTTATGGTCTTATTTTGTTTATTACACATTTTAGTTAGGTTCTATACTATTTTGTATGTGCGGTGATCCATAGCGTACTAGCTCACTTTTACCTCTGGGTACATCTACATTCAGATGTTGAACACGCTCTACTGGTCTAACGGGATCACTTATAATCTTGTTTTGTATTCATCAAACTCAACGAAAATCCCTATAGGTATTTATTTAATGATGATCAATATTTCGTCATACTAAATTGTTCTTTTTTTACTTTCATCCAAGATATTGAAATTTATAAAACTGTTCTGCAATGTATTGACATATACACAAAACATTTATTAGATATGATTATAGTCAATAACTTTAAACAAAAAATATATAGTCCTAATTACGAAATCGAACACTAAAAAATGGTCGACCTTTTGAATTATAAAGCCATATTTTTCAATTATTATAAAGATTTGAATCATGAAAAATGATTTGAAATACACTGACATACTAAAAAAATAAATACTCCTGAAATTTGTGGGTATTCTTACTTGCATGAAGAATACTGGAGTGAACCATTAAAATGATAAAATCATGATTTTCTAAAAAGGTCATAAGGCAAAATCTTTTTTCGGACGTTTTTTAATGTGCGTTTTTGAATCTACGTAAAAAATGGAATCAACTTAGAAATTTCAGCCTGGGGCAAACAAAGACTTAATTTGTTATACAGTGTAATCGTTCAAATCAACACTTTGCAAAACTAAGACTCTATTTTCTGCATTATAAACTTTCTTTAAAATTATTTCTTGTTTTTCTCTACACCAATATATGTTTATGTTTAATTTGTCTGTTTATAATAATACATCATTCCCACTACCTCATATTTAAAATCAAGTTCTCTCGTGAAAATCCAATTTTGAGATAATTAATCACAACTTGAAAGGGGATGCAAGAGGAAGTTATTGCAGGGGTTTGAATAGGATTTTGCAATACTTAGAATTCTTCAACAATTAAAATACTATTTTATGTCAGGAAGGGACGAGATTAATTATGAAGTTAAATATTTTTTGCATCCAATGGAAAGAAATGAAGCTACCAACTGCTGCTTCTTGTATTAAGAATTAAAAAATCTATTATATAAGTAAACAAGAAAAGTATAGAGTGATGGCATCACTCTTCATCTCTAAGCATTAGTAAAATGTGGATTAGCGCGATGTTGCAATATAAAAAGTTGTAATTTTCACAAAATTTAATTTGGAGGAAAGACGGGACCAAAAAACTTATTTTTAAGTAATCTATAGAAAACGAATTTCCGGTAAACACTCAAGAAAACGAAACACACGTCTTACTATTACAGTCTCATCCACAAAAATTGGTCGAAATCTAATTTGGCAATTTAAAGAAATCGACAAAAAACGTTTTGGCGAATAAAATAAGCATAGCGATGACGACTTTTCAGGAGTTGGCAACCCCACTAAAACACTCCCTGAGTTCTCAAAACTATTCACTGAAATTTCGTCAAGATATAATAACCGTTCGGGAGATACAGAGAAATGAACGAAAAGAACGAACGGAATTCTTTATTTATAGTA
Source organism: Caligus rogercresseyi (assembly GCA_013387185.1). NCBI lineage: Eukaryota > Metazoa > Arthropoda > Copepoda > Siphonostomatoida > Caligidae > Caligus > Caligus rogercresseyi. The sequence goes on along the minus strand of CP045907.1, from coordinate 111,611 downwards.
TAGATAACTTATATATATACTTTAGTCCTTTGGCATTTTCTAATTAAATATTATTCGGCTTTTATTATTAAATAACATCTGTACAATATTTACAAAAGTATAAAATCAATAATACTCACAAAAACAAGAAATAGGTATATTAAAAATAATCTTTCTTGATGTATGTACAAAGCTTATTCTTGGATCATGCTTCTGAAGGCATCAAATATTTCCCATATACCTTTTCCCTTTCACACATTTTTTTTTAAATAATCATCATACACTTTAAGAAATTCAAATCAACTTACAATAATTTTTCATATTTGCTATATTTAGTTTGCTCATATT
>CP045907.1:99014-111184 GCA_013387185.1 Caligus rogercresseyi | reverse complement strand
ATGCCACGGTGCAATGGCGTACTCGATATCAATACGTGCTCTTAGATCATACTCTCAAACAACCAAAATGCCAATATTTTATAACTACATAAGCAGAAGAAACATTCTCGTTTTGAAATAAAAGTATACTAATGTTTAATAAATATTTTTCTGAAAATAAAGAATATTCACAATATGATAAATAAAATCTAACATAATATCAATCAATGCAATTTAACTTCCATATGGTAATATCCATGGATTGGAAATCCATATGCCATAGTAATGAACGTGTAGCCAGAGGTCTCATTTTTTTGCCTATATGGTTCGATAGAACTGCATCCGACAGCATATAAATAAGCATTTTAGCATTAAAATCCGTCTATCGAACCTAGGATCTTATCGATGAGATAGCCCAAAAATGACATCCCCTCTCGGGATATTCGAACCTGCGCCCCCAACCTTGAGAGTTGAACACACCTTACATGCATGGCTATTGCACCCCTTTTTGATTTTTGGGCTTGCCTTCCCCAAATACTATTGCTCTGATAGAAGCAACCTGACAGTGGGTTCGACGCCCCGATACATCATTAATATATCGAATATAAAGCCTTTGGCCCCTAAAACAAAAAGTATATTTTGTTTCTGAGTGGTAATTCACCTAGAATCCATTTGGATATCATGAAGGAGAGAAAGAAAACTTACGCCTCCCCCAATAAATAAATATATAATTGGATCGTGGGCACTCAATTGAATGAGATATTTGCGTGCGTGGAGTTATTTTTTGGCATGTCATCGATGAAAGTGATCGTCAAAATATCACATTTGGAGAATCAATGTATGGCATGTGCCCATAAATGCCTACATATACATATATTTATAGGTACAATTAAAAATAAAATACTTTATATTTATAAAAAACCTCCTATATATTGAATTATTGTGTATTATAATTTGACTAATAAGTTTTAAAAAAAGGTGATGGAGTTTCTCCCTTTTTGTTTACAATGAAATGTGCACTTTAATATTTTTTTTTGGTTATTTAAAAGAGGCAGACATATTCCAATAGAGAACACAAGGAGTCTCATTCTCTTCGACGTGGGTTAATCCTTCATGTTGGTTATATGGAATATAATTTGATTTTATTAATTTAAGTATTTATAATAGCCAAAAGATATATGATTTTATTATTTGTGAAACTGAAAAGATTATAGCAGAGCCCATTCAAATTATATTATATATATATAAGGAAACGACAGGGTACCGGCCCGGCCCGGTCCCGGCTTTTTTATGAGCGGCCCGCCGGTGTTCTGGCTTTTTTTAACCGGCCGTGATATCATATTTTTTCAATATTTCGTTTGTCACTAAAAAAAACTTAAAAAATTATCACTTCAGAAACTTTTGGTAGATTTTTTAAGAGAAAAAAACGTCGTCACTTTTATGTTGATTCTTTTTAAAAAAAACATCGTCACTTTTTTTGTAGATTTTTTCACAAAAAAAACGTTGTCACTTTTTTTGTAGATTCTTGACTTTAGAATGTCGAAGGAACGAAAATATATATAATGTCCCGGCCCGGTTTTGGCCCGGCGCGGCCCGGCTTGAAAATTTAAGTCCCGGCCCGGGTACCGGCCCGAGCGAAAAAGGGTCTCCGGTCGTTTCTTGATATATATATTAAGGGTGTTCTTATTTTTCAATGTTTGAAATGTATCCACATTGTGGATTTTCTGTTCTTGGTGATAAAAGAAGACGACATACAAAGTTTGAATTTTTTATGAATGTGCTAACTGTGTCCCCCATAACAACTGTAGGGTCCCTCAAAAGCCCGGGCCTACTGCCGGCCTGCTCGTTGGGGAGAAAATACATCAAATCGAAATTATAAAACATTTAGAAAATTCAGCTATTGTAAAGTTGAAATAGGAACTGAGTATAGCTGCAAAACAAATAAATATTTGATTGTTTTGAAATTATTATATATTTTATCACTCTACTAACTAATACGACATTCAAGCATTAAAGCACGGTTTGACAGTGGCTGCTGTATACTTATAAGAGAGTTTGACCCGTTATGATCCACATTTGAATACATAAAGATTCATGATCAATTCACTCGTCGCTTTTTAACGGAATAAATGATTTTTGCATTTTATATAAGGTTAAAAAAATTGACAATAATTTTGCTCTTTAATGTTCAATTATGTTTTTTTCTAAAATAAAATTATCTAGAAAAAATTTATTTATTAATTTTATTGTTATCTGTTTTGTATGTTATTTAATCCTTTTTTAGATACAGAATACAGGAATTTTATAACCGAAAAAAGAATCATTACAAATATTAATGATTTCTCCCGACGCATTAGAGCGGACTTTGGAAGCCATTTTACCTTCAAATATATATATATATACCTATATATCTATATATATATATATCAACTGTTGATTTATCGTTCATATTGTTTTGACGGACCAGACGATGAGGAATATTCCTTATCTTCGTCGTTTCGTTTGGCGCCAAAAAAAAGACAAAGATTTTTATTTTCATTGGACAAATTTCCTTTCTAAAACAACGTTATTACTTTTTTCAGAAATTTTCTTTCTAAATAAAATGTTATCACTTTTTTTCAAATATTTGTTTCTAAAAAAAAAACTCATCACTTTTTTTCCAGAAATTTGTTTCTAAAAAAACGTCGTAATTTTTTCCAGATTGATGAACGAAAAAACGAACGATGAACGATTCAATTTAAAATTAACGATGAACGACAATCTATTGACAACTTTTCGCGAACGTCAACAAGTCTTGAGATATAGTATATATATATAATATATATTATATATATATATATATATATGTTCAGTATATGTAAGGGCTGCCTTTTAGCTTACACCAAAACAATAGCAATTTCAATGCGAGTACAATGTTAGACTATAGAAATGCCGACCCACATACCTTTGAGAGTTTTTTTCCTTCTCATTCTCCTCACATATATTAAATGTCCATAGCAAAAGGCAACTCCAATTAATCATTTGCGAAGCAGCACATTAATTAATCACTCATCCTTTTGACTTCAAATAGCAATCCTGCTTCATCAGGAGAGATAGAGAGAACAAAGGATCACATATTGCCCCAGGTAATTTGATTGTGGGATTCAATGAATGAATGGTGTTGTGACTTTTAAAATAAGTAAATCTGAGGAAAGAGAATTATGTCTTCATTCCTTAATAGTATCAAGAATTGAGCATATATATATATATTATATATATAAAGTTAATGATTGTGTTCATGAAAGGAATGCAGAAAATTGGGAGTTCATTAATAACTAGAGGCATATATTACACTCTACCTCCGCCGTCTAATCCTTCCGAGGTGGATTTTTCACGACTGGGGAGGCGTAGAGGGACGGGGGAGGGTTCCCCTAGACGGAAATTCCGAGAGGAAGACGCTCCCGGCACCCCAATTTCACAGCACAGCGACATCTATTGCAGAGTAGGCTAACTTTAAATATTTAGTAGTATTTGCTCATTTGGCGCCTTAATTCTGCATTCAGAGATGCCAAAATTAAATCACTCCTTCTTTTGGCATTTCCAACAACTCCACAAAATTTCATCACAAATCCGTTCATTACTTTTTGAGTTATCCTGCTGACAACCAACAAACGCCAGTGAAAACAGTACCTCCTTCGGCGGAGGTGAAAAATATATAACGATAGTTACAGTTGTGATAATCTATACAGATAATGCATAAATACGGTAAGTGGTTTGAACATATGTGATCCACCAAATAGAATCTAGCCTAATCTGTTGTTAAAACGAGTTAAATGTATGCAATTTAATTTATTCCTAAATTCCAATAATTGACTCAAATCATGTATAATTCACCAAATTTTAATTCATTATTACAAAAAAATGGACAAGGATTAAATTAAACAGCATGCCTTGATGACAACTTTGTGGGGAAATTGATTTTATCATATTCTTCCAAACGCACCTTATTTTTCAGTTGGCAAGCCTTATGTTTTCTGTTTTGTATGTCCTATTGTTAAAGATATGTGCTTTGTAAATGATGATAATATACTAAATTGTGTACTACTTGAATGATTGTCTATATCATCATCATAATAATAATAATGAATAGTGAGGTCTATACAAATGATTTGTTTATGTCATGAATCGGTTACATGCGAATAACCAGGGCTGTGGACTGAACGAAAAAACGAACGCCGTTCACGAACGCACGATCAAAATCGAACGCCTGAACGGAATATAAAGGAACGACGAACGAAATGTTTGTTTTTCTTCTTGGAGTTCGTTCGTTCAATTTTTTTTTTTGCCTATATGGCTCGATAGAATTGCATCCGATTGGGAATATAAATACGCATTTAAGCATTATATTGTCTATCAAACTAGTGATTTATCAATGAGGTAGACCAAAAATGACCATCCCCTCTCGGGATTCGAACTGCGACCCAAACATTGAGAGGTTGGACACGCCTTAACAGGCACGGCTATCGAGCTCCCTTTATCAATTTATATGTTTTCAAAAGTGTGGACTTTTTTGTATAAAAGAAGTTCAATATATGTTTCTTATGTCACATCAAGAAAAAGTGAGGAGTTTTTTTAACAAAAAGAAGTACAATTAAAATTAATGCGAATGAATCTGGGATAAAAGTGAGGACGTTTTTTTGGTAATGGATTTTTTTTAACTTTAAAAAGGAAATAATTAATATTTTATCAACGGACGGGCGAACGCCTAAACGGATTTTTTAAATCGAACGGGCGAACGCTAAGGTTACGAACGCCAAAAGCCTGTAAATAACACATAACAATGTGCAAAAGTATAGATGATTTTTCAGTCCTAATTCCTTTACCAAAATCACGTTCTGAAGAATCAACGTGATTGATCATGTAAAGTACTTATTATTATGTGATTTTTCAGTCCTAATTCCTTTACCCAATCACGTTCTAGGAAGAAGCAACGTGATTTATCATGTAAAGTATTATTATTATTATATTGCCAAACTGGTTGGATAGAATTGCAGTTCTGTGTGGATACAAATAGCCTTAGTAAGTTAGTTTACTTGACCTAGGATCTTATCATGAGTTGATCAAAATTGACCTTCCTCTCTCGGGATCGAACTTGCGTCCTCAAAAAAAGTTGAGAGATGAACGTGTCTTAAGATAATAAATTTTATTTAATTGTATCATATTCCTAAGCAAATTTTAATGCAGAGGTCTTTTAATTCTATTATTACCTCATTGTATTAAAGAACAATAAAAACAAATCCCTCGTGTGTGACCTCATCACATACCTCACGCAATTAATAGTGGCAACTGCTAATTTTTACTATTCCCACTTTTTTTGCCTATATGGTACGATAGAAATTGCATAGGACAGGATATAGATAAGCATTAAAATTAATCTTTTGAACCTAGGATCTTATCAATGAGGTAGACCGACCATCCCTTCTCGGGATTCGAACCTGCGCCCCCAACATTGAGAGTTAAACACGCCTTCACGAACACGGCTATCGCACTCTCTTCACTTCTTTTTCATTCTAAAAACGGAGTCAACCTTTACGGTACTTTTAGACGTATATGTGATGTAGAGATTGAATATGAAAGCGAAATATCAAATAAATTCTTAGTATGGAACAGTTTCATTACTATACATGTGAAATGTAATAAAAATATAAGACATTAAGCAGGTTGTTCATGTAGGAGTGGATTTAAAACAACTTATTCAACTTATATGAATAAACTTTGTTAGCTTTTGGAATGATAATATTTGCCCTCTTTAACTATATAACCATAAGCCAAATAATTATAACGACGGTTTTCTTTCACATTCTCTTGGTAAATAATGTTTATTTTTGGAGTTGAGTCAACACAAGAGTAACTGTTGAGGACACTTGTCATGAAAAAACTCCCATTTGCACGTAAGCTCCTTCTCTCTCTCTGCCCCCTAAAATCAAAATGCTATATTAATTCAATACGGCTTAATTAAAAATTATTAAGCAACCATAGAGTTCTAAGCCATCAGGAAAAAGAGCGTTAGTAACATTAGGCTTATAGATAACTTTATGAATATGTTGCTAGGTCTTGTTTAATAAATAATAATTTACGCCAAATGGAAAAACTTTCGAAATTAAAAATATCATAGGCTTTATAGTAAAGAACTCGATTATTACCAGGCTTGAGGGTTGGTGCTTTTATTGATGATCCTTTAAAATATTATTATATCGCTGATGAAAATGTCACAAAAAGTCCTTATAGTTACGTGGTTAAGTGATGATTTTTTATTATAACTCATAACCATAAAAAATACTTCATAACTTATTTCTCTCTGTTAGAAAAAGGAAAATATTTTCATTCTCAATTAATTGATCGTATCTTAATTTTAAATTAGATCATTGGACTTTCGTCATTTTATATATTTTCTCAACTGCCCCTAAGCTTGTTACGCATGTAAATGTCGCAGTAGAGTAGGTGGAGATCCAGTAGATTCGTTGACTCTCCTGGTAGAGATCACGATCGTATCCTCTCCTAGGAGAGACATCGATCGTGATCTATATAAGAAGAATCAACGACTCTGCCCGAAGAGATCCGGAGTGTTATCTCTTATAAAAGGATGACGACTTAAAATATGATGGTAGGAGGATGTTATTTTAACTATTTTTATCATGGTTGATTTACACAATTGTTATTACGAGTATATAGGTCGGTGATATAGATAAAATGTTAGTAAAGCATTGCGTCGCATCTGCTTCTTTAAACAAAACAGTGAAATCATTTCCACCAAAAAATAAAATGAAATTGGCAAATGAAATAAATAATTTCAGCAACATTGTAAAATATTATCTCCATATTTAAGTCGTCATCTCTCCTAGGAGAGATAAAGATCGTAATTTCTACAAGGAAAGTCAACGACTCTACTGGATATCCATCTCTGCTGCAACATGCACATAAATGCATATGAAAACATCGACGATATTGTTAGAAAAACTTAATATCATTTTTTACTCACAGGAATATGTTACCAAGAAAGTATGTTTTCATGACGTCATAATCCTTCATCCTTTCTCGTTTTCTATATTAATCTCACTTCACATGCATTCATACATCCTTCACGGACCTTTGTCCATCAGGGGCTCTATCTATTTTGGGCATGGATTTAATTACTAAAGCATGTATCTATAAAATCTGCATTCCTTGCTAATTCTTTAAGAGATGGGGAGGGCCGTGAGAGTTTCTTTTACGCTCCTAATCAATAATGGAGACCCTCGTAAAAGTTTTCTTCCTCATCATTATCATCCTGGGATGGGTTCAAGGTAAAGGATTTAAATAATTGCTATTTTATTAGAGTTTTTTTTTGTTATTTAGTTTAAGGGGCACATTTTCACAAACAACTTCTGCCTAATGAACTTCATATGAGTGAATTGATATGCGAGACCTTCACCCTCGTTATTCTTCTTCTTATTATTATTATGCGTATTTCACAACTGATTAGATACACAGAACATTCGTACCCAAAGCCCATACGGAATATAATAATAAAACAATATTACAAAATACAAATGTATATAATACTTAAGTTTATACTTTTAGCTTATATGCATACATTGAGCGTGAATTCACTTAGGACCAAATATCTGTTACTTGTGATCGCTCTTCCTCTCTAAAGGCCAATAGTTTTGTGGGTAAAAGCCAGTAGAGTGTAATTAAATATTAAATGTATGAACTAAACGGCTCCTCGTTGGGGTCTCCGAATGATGACTAGAGTGATCCATGATCCTCTTTAGAAGGGTGTCTGAGGGGATCTATATTGGGACGATTAACGACAAAATTACTTTATGTCTGACGTCACGGTAAGTAGAAGTATCATATAAAAATGTATTTGAATTTTTTGTGGCTTTTCATCTCATGTAGCATATATTGTAATCAAACATTGCTATGTAAGTTTATCTCTGAGAAAACGTTACAGCCTTATTGTACTTTATATAGGAATTTGTTTTTCAAGAGAAATCGTAGGTTTCTTTAAATGTTCTTTGTAAAACTATTATCATATGATTGAGTAAAGTATATATATAAATATATACAATTATGATTTCATGTTATTTCATTTAAATTCATTAATGTTTTGGTCCTAATCATACACCCTAATAAGTTTATTTTTAGAATGACAATTAACATATTTCACAGCATTCCATGTCTAATATTACCTTATTGTGATAGAAACATTTCTCCAGCTTAGAGATTTGATTTATGTTTATTTTTATTGCATTATAGGATAAACAATTCAACTTATTCTTAGCGTGTGAATGCTTACTCTATAAAGGCTTTTGTATTTATGAAATATTTATGGTCGACATAACCTAGGCTATGCTAAGAAATGTGTTTGTATATGGCATTCTTTGTGAAAAAAATGGATAGCTTTTGTCAGGTTGCAAGAAAATTTGACAGAAAAAACTAGACGGATGTGCACAGCATACAAAATTATCGTTGTGTAACGTGTCGATCGTATATAACACTAAGCACACGGCCTCCATCATGACCTCAGACAACATTTGCGGCAAGGGCACCGTCGATCCAACCGTGTCGGCACCTACTGCAATGTCGTGCAGGCCCCATAGAGATATAAAGATATAGAAGAGCTTATTCCTTTCAATAGCAGAGAAAATCGTTCAGCAGTCGCCTGTGCCCAAACTAAACAAAGTAGTTTGTACTACGTAATTGTCAGTTGATCATAGATATATAAATATTTGTTAATAGTGGGCACACAAAACGTACTTCTCTGAAGAATCCAATAAGCTCTCTATGTCTTTATATCTCTATGGCAGGCCCCACGTGATGTCCTGGATGAAAGCAGAGGTCGAAAAAGATGTTATTTCATCTCCAGCAGGAATTAAAGAGGCAAATCTGTTCCACCAGCAAGAGCAAACTCAACAGCCTCAAGGCTTCCATCAGGAGGCTGCAGTTGCCGATCATAGAAATATATGATAAAAAATGTTTTACCATCTAAAATAGTAATAATATCTTAGCCAACATGTTATTGCCACTTTACAAATGTTATTAATAAAATTGTACATTATTTCGATAAACTATCATGAAAATATGATCGAGGGGTTTTCACTAAGGAAAATATTAATTTGAATACAAGTAAGAAATAAATAGTTATTTTTTACCTATTTGCATTTTATTTTCGGGAAAAAAACGTAGTGTCCTCTGTTCGTAGATTAGATGAACTTGAAGAATCTGAGATAATTGAAAGGAATAAGTTTTATCAGGTCTCCAGTAATTTTTATTTTCTTTTTAATTGAAAGAATTCAATTGATACAATGAAAGTGATTGTGTAACAAAGCAATGCGTCCAATAAGCTCATATTTTCTCAGGATTGTATTATCATTTTTATTATTTGTTAATCATTACTATGGATATTATTAAACTGACTGCTATTTATAAGTACAACATTTATGGGTTGCGTACTTTTTTGTTCTTTATTTAATGCCAAAAATAGCGAAATATTTATTACCAAACACTCAAAACATCGAAAGTATATTAAAGTTGGACTTAATAACAATGAGTAAAATTGTTTTAAAAAAGGAAAAGAACCGAAAGAAGGTATAAAACAAGAAGGCTAAAAGTGTGTATAAATATCCGTTATCGTTTGTCACGTCAGATTGGGATGCACAGGCCTCCTTGTGTAGCTTTATTCATAACAAATTGAGATGTTACATTGAGGAGGATTGTTAATGACTTATTCTTAAAGTATATTTTATGATTTATTCTATATATCCATACAATTCTAATAAAACTAATCGGAAGTTTCTAAGAAAAAAATACTCGTCATATACTTTCCCGTCAATTACTCCACAGAAGGCTATTGTATCCAATGAAGAAAGCTATGTAAGTTTATATTATCTTTACGTCACATACTACTCATTACATTATATTTATTTGGTTATAATTCAAATCCGGTTGCTTTCCTAATTATATATTTTTTTCTTTAATTTAAATGCCCGAACACCTCAACCAATTTTCCCGAATTTGATAACTCATCCGAATTATATATGCCTATATATATGCTTATTGCTTGAAAATGGATTGAAAAATAAATATAACACCTTCTCAGTGATTATTCAAACTATCATGAGCTTGTAAATAGTGCGTCCTACACATATTCCTTAGGTAGCTCAAGGAAATAGTAGCCTTCACTTTAAAAAAAACATATAAAACAAAATTCTTCGAAGCATAAGAACCCTTCACAAGGAATTTTTATTCTTTCTTCCTTCTTCTTCCTTTTTGCGTACAAAAAGACCTTTTCAATAATTATTCAGAATAATTATTGAAAATTATATCAAATTTTAAAAACAATCTTTGTTATTACTATAAGAAAATTGTATATTGTGTTATTCTTTTATTACGTTTTATGATTTAAATGTAAATATAATTTGAAGGTCTAACGGGGTATACTAATTTTAAACTATAATGTTTATTTATGTTTTTACCAAATACATGTCTCCCTCTTTTTATATCTATTTTTATATTATATATTGTATTATGTGAATAGAACTTTTGCCATGGAAAAATATACAAATATTACTTTTATTTTTATATCAACAGGGAATCCAATAAAGATGTCCAAGAGATGCATTTGTGCAGAGTCTTTATAAATACTTAACAGACCTCTACGGCCATCATAAATCCATTCGCCCTTTTCGTTCACATAATGCCCAGGGGCTTCCATCTAATGGTCGAAGGATTAAATAGTAATACGTTGGACGCCAAGGGGCTCCCATTTACCCAGCCAACCCCAGGATGATAATTCCTACAGAAAACGTCGGGATTATCTTATTGTACTGAGGGACGCCCAGACACCTTCTTTCTTTTCTTTTTTTTTAAATATTACTATTGTATTTATGGGGGGCATATTAAAAGGTTATTTTATTATACGTATTATATTTCATGATGAGTGTTTACAAAAGACGAATTAACAAAAAAAATATATGATTTTTTACGATAATTTGTAATCAATTGGAGAGTTAAAATGTGATTAAAAGCTTTTCATATTGTTCGATTATGTTGGAGTATCTCAGATTATTGGTATAAATTGATTCAACCAGAATTTAAAAATATTGTTCATTTTCATATAGAATTGTTAATCCGTTTTTATTTTACAAAATTTTCATAGATTTTTATAACATTTTCTTTATAATTAGACTTTAATTAACTGTTTGACTATTTAACATGATATATATAACTTGTATATATATATATGTATTAAGTTAGAAAAACCTGTAATTAAGATCCCAGATGTCCCTGATGATTCCTGGACATATGCGTTTAGGATAATCGCTATTTTCCTTCGAACTCTGCCCGACATCTCCAAGCATTGAAGAGGATTTTAAAATTCACAACAAACTCAACGTCGAAGCTTAGGACTGTTTTTTTATTCAATTTTTTCAGTTTAATAATTTATATTTATAATGATTATTTTTTAATGTCTCTTTTGAATTGATCACTTTTTATTGTGTAATTTATTTATAAATATTAGGGTCTTTTAGTAGGAAATAATTTTAAACTAATATGTTTATATATGCTATTTATTTTTAACACAATTTTCCTATTTTATATTCAGTTTCATGTTTATTGTTTATATACATATATACATTCAAGCTGAATAAAGATCTTACCGTGGAGGGGAAAAAAACTACCTTCCTCAAGGAGCCAATGTTTTGATAAATTAGATATACTTTAAAAGGATAATATAGAAATAAACGGTGTACGATATCCAGTTGAGCCTATAAGATGTAAAAAAAAAATTGAGGAAAAAATTTATATGTATACTATCACCAAGAATAGGATGATAATCTAATATTTTACTCAAAATCCCCGAGCAAAGCGGGTCTTCATGGAACTACACCATCCACTAGGTGAATTTCAGTTGGATGAACTCCTACAGATATTTAGCCATGTAAAGAAAATTGTGAACAGTACTTTTACTATTACAATCAAAAGTTTTAGTTAATTTTTTTTTTGTTTAATGTTATTTATATTAGTCTTGTAACTTGTCAACAAAATTTAGTATATTTGAAACTTTTTAACGCTTTGATATGTCCTACTTGTAGCTAGGTCTTTTGGTAGGTAGTCTAATTTTAAACTATAATGTGTATTTATGTATTATTTTTATTACACAATTC
>CP045907.1:83487-98914 GCA_013387185.1 Caligus rogercresseyi | reverse complement strand
TTCGAGTCCCCTGGAATTGTAAAAGGTGCAATACTATAAAAACCAATGACGTCATTTTAAAAGACTACTTTTATGAAGCCAAACATAAAAGGAGGGATCATTATACAGGTTCATTTTTTTTTCTTCAATTTGCACCATTAATTTGTTTCTCAGAGTGGGGGCAGTCATTTTAGGTCGCTATATGTCGTCGAAGAGCCCTTTCAGTAGAGTTAATTTTTGTTCCTTGTCAGTTATTATAAGGACCCACCTTTATATTAAGAGGATACATAACAATTTAATATTTTTTCTTCTAAAAAGATAATATTGAATGATTATATTTCATTATATTAAATTTTAAATATAATGAATTAAAAAAGGATTATTTAGTATTTCTATTTATAATATTTTAATTGTTAAACTAAATTCTTGAATGAAATGATATTCTAATTGATACAACACATACATACTAGGGATGCAAGTTATCCATTAATAGATTAATCGTTTGTTTCATTTAGTCGACTTTTAATCGATTAATCGTCAACAGCGCCACGATTAAGGAACCACTTTATCTTGTGGATTTGGGGTGGGTAAGTGCATCTTTATTTTTAAGAAAAAATCTTTGACGTCACTGGTTATAATTCTCTAAACAAGTTTTTTTTTCTAATTGGTCGACATTCAATCATAGATATAAAAATGTATACATCTATGCTTTCAATACTAAATCTTATTCCAATGACGTCTCTTTGTATTTTTCCACGTCCAAACGTGGGAGTTTATTTTTCCTGGAAAACACATAGCAGCGGCAACGTTAATGGGGAAGCACGTCGTCGGTACGGATTTACCATTATTCCAAACTGCACTTCTTCTATAACGTTTCATGATTATATTAAAATAGTTATTTCAAAGAAATAACTTATGAGAAAATTGAATACAAGAACGGATTTAAAAAACAGGTAAAGATGTTGAAGTTTCATTAGCTTCAAATAGAGGACGCAATCTGTCGATTAATTGCAACTAAAATGAGAAGATTGATACAATAACGTATTTAAAAACCGGTAAAGATGTTGAAATTTCATTAACTCAAATGGACGCGATCTGTCGATTAATTGCAACTAATAAACTTTATTCGTTTAAAATCTTGTCGATCACTGTTAGCATTCCTAATCAAACAATCAAACACGGGGTTCAAAGCTTTTATACAATCTCACGTTTAACACAAAGTAAGATAGAAAGCGCTAATTTATGTACATCATTGCTCTCATTGAAGAATATCAAGAGTGCATCACTCTCTGACTTATAAACATTTTGTGCTTTATTAAACGAGAGGCTAATAGAAGGGATCTTGCTGATGCAAAACAACAATTCACAACGGCGTAGAGCAATGTCTTAATGCTCTAACGCTTTAATATTTTTGCAATGCATAGCCCCTTCGTTTATCATTATTTTTGTGTGCCTTCTATGTCTATATAACTACAACAAACACAACAAATAAGGACGAAATTATGGAGCATGAAAAATAAACATAATCCTGAATGGTGAACTTTTTTTTCGTATTTCTAAAGATCTTATTGTTCATATTGAATGGTCAATAACGAAGATAGTGCAAGCTCTCCTCTTTTCCATGAAAAAGAATTGTTATTTCTATCAAGAAATTAAAACTTTTAATTTTCGCACATGTAAGAAACACAGAAGACACAATAACAACCAACCAGAAGGGTAACTACCAAAAAAAATCAATCTAAGGAGTGTTATAGCCGTGCGTGTTAAGGCGTGTTCAACTCTCAATGTTGGGGGCGCAGGTTCGAATACCGAGAGGGGATGGTCATTTTTGGTCTACCATTGATAAGATCCTAGGTTCGAAGACTAATTTAATGCTACAATGCTGATTAGATCCTGTCAGATAACTGATCTATAGAACCATAGAGGCAAAAAAATATAAATCTGAACATCACATTGATTTTCCTCTATCAAGTCAACTTTTTGTGATACAACCTTAGACTACCTGCATAAGCGTAGGGGAGATGTTTGGTTTGAGGAGGCAGGATTCAATTTTCCCGAATTTTATCAAGAACTGTTAAATCGGCGAAAAAAAAAATCGAAATGAAGAAAGCTATGTAGATTAATATTTTCTTGATAGTAATAACATATTCATTACGTATATGTATTGTTTATAGTCAAAATCCGGTTGTTTTATAATTTTACATTTTTTTCTTCTTCAACTTAATGCCCAAATATCCCAACCAATTTGCCCGAATTTGAGAACTCATCCGAATTTTGGGGGATAGTTGCCCCCTGTCTCTTACGCCTATGCTGACCTGAGTAGTCATGCATATGCCAATATCAGTGGGTTTTATTTCAATATTTTTTTTGAAGAATTACAAATTACAAAATTAATTATTTCGCTTCATTAGCTGCATATGTGCATGCGTGATTAGAGGTTTACTTAAAGAACCCTGTTGCGTCTACACGTAGTAGTATATAGTCGCGATTTTGAGGTTTTATAGGTGCCGCCTATGAGTAAACTCAACTCGACAATTTAATATTAGCCTACTGACAAAACTATGTATTTTTGTCTTAGGGCATTCTAGTGGATTGTTGGCAATAGAGTAAAATAAATCTGAATGGATCTGGATACGTTCACCTTAGTTTTTTGATGAAACCCAAAGAAATGACTGGGGTATCTCTGCTAATGAGCCGTAGAAATTCTTTTTTTATAACAAAAAATAGATTTACAAATAATATGTAGCAAAAAAACATGATATGATTGAGTAAAAGCAAGGCCATTTTATGATTCAGAGTGTATAAATAATCTAACTTACTAAATATTTTTGTATGAAGAATTAAATTAATTTTTTCATTATTTATTTTAGTAATATTTCAAAACAATAAGGTAATTTTATACCCCTATTGAATCTTTGGTATGATAATTATATATTTACACTATAAAGTTTGCAAGAACCGCGCTTTAATGATAAATAAAGGCTTAAAGAGATTCTTAAAAGTAGAAGCTAATAATTAAGAATAATATTTTCATCTAAAAAGAGAAACAAAACTCAAATGAGTTTAAAAATTAGCATGATGATTATTATAGTATATTGGTTATAGAGTCAAAAAGGGTGATTTTATCACATTTATTGCATCATCCGTTCGTACTCTTGAATCATGAGATTCTAAAAATCCACTTTTTCATTTTCTCCCATAGTAGGAGCCCATATTTACGTTTGAAGTTGGGCATGATGTCTGCATTCCTTAAAACCGTCCCACCTGTGCATCAAAGAACCCCTGGCTTTTCCATAATCGACGTTGTTTTATATTAGATATGTGGACGTGTTGAGAAACGAGGAGAACGCAAATCCTTGGCTTGGTGAGCCTCGAAACGAAGGAGCTCAGGAGCTTTCATGTCGTCAAAAAGGATCATCCTGAGGTGAAACCTGAATACTATAGACAGTGTTTCATTGGGCAATCATACAAACTAGAGTAAGACAAACCCACACAATGGGTGTTATACGTGTGACAGCAGATATGTAAAGTTCTTATTAATATGCAAAAATATATATATATATATATATATATAGATATATATATATAATATATATTATATTATATATATATATATATATATTTAATATGAATAATACTATTGAAAAAGAATAGCTATTCTTCATATTTCACTTATTTATTCACAATTTTATCTAATGAGAGTCAAATAGAGCTCTTATGCTCTTCAATTCCTACATACCCTAATTAAAATCATAAAAATGTGATATTATTAAAAAACGTTTGTAGGAAAATACGACCCAAAGAAAAACATGGCTGTAGTGAAAATGCCTTGAAAACAATGATTCCAGATAGAAAAGAACAATGATGACCACATAAACAACGGTTAAATACATGGGTATGCAAGTATTGAGTCGAATACATATAAGGATAGTAAAAATACTATAAAAAAACTTAATTGTTTAATTAAAGTAAAATAAGTACATAATTAGTTATAATTGAGGTTTTTTAACTTCAGTTCAATATTAACAAATTACTGTACAATTAGATATTGATCAAACGATGATAGAAGCACATAATGAAGTTACCTTCGTATGCATCCGCTATGGACTTCACTTTAGTATTAATTTAGTATCTTCAAAGCAACTGAGGCGCCACAAGAATTGGGAGCGTGAAGCCTTTGGAGAAAGGATTTATATTTTTCACGATCTGGTTATCAATGAAGACTCGGCATTGAGCTGTGTACATTTCGTTTTCTTAAAAACAGCTTGCTCCATATACTAGATCGGTCAATAAGTCCCGGGCCTTGGAAAGAAAATAATATTTTTTTGCCAAAATTATTTTTTATTCTTCAATATAATCTCCTTTTAGGTCAATACATTTATTCCAACGTTTTTCTAACCTTTCGATTCCACCAGCGAAGAACGATTTCTCGAGACCTTCAAAATATTCTTCTGTTTCGGCTATCACATCATTGTCTGAACGAAATTTTCTTCCACGAAGCACCTTTTTGAGTTCTGCGAATAGCCAGTAGTCACTGGGGGCCAGATCTGGAGAATATGGTGGATGTGGTAGCAGTTCGAAACCCAATTCGATTAATTTGCTGTAGTTTTCAATGACTTGTGACAAGGTGCATTGTCTTGATGAAAGAGCACCTTCTTCTTCTTCAAATGAAGCCTTTTTAGTGCGATTTCGGCCTTCAGACGGTCCAACAAACCAATGTAATAATCGCTATTGATTGTTTTTCCATGTTCCAGGAAGTCAATGAATATAATTCCACGGCAATCCCAGAAAACAGAGGCCATTACCTTTCTAGCCGACATTTGGATTTTTGGACGCTTTGGACGGCTTTCTCCGTCAACACACCACTCAGCAGATTGCCGTTTTGATTCAGGAGTGTAGTGGTGAATCCATGTCTCATCCATTGTGATGTATCGACGAAAAAATTCCTTCTTATTTTGCGTAAACACCCCCAAACAGCTCCTCGAATCATCCACACGTTGTTGCTTTTGCTCAGGTGTTAGCAATCGCGGCACCCATTTCGAAAATAACTTTTTCATATTCAAATATTCGTGTATGATGGTGAACACACTCCCTTTTGACAACTTCAGAGTGTCAGCTATCTCTTGCAACTTAACTTTTCGATTGTCCATGATGATTTTGAGGGTTTTTTCGACGTTTTCCGGGATAACTACCTCATTTGGCCGGCCAGGGCGTTCAGCATCGTCTGTGTTCGTACGACCAGATTTGAAATTGGTGAACCATCGTTTGATGGTTGTTTTGGATGGGGCAGAGTCCGGGTAGCATTTTTCAAGCCATGCTTTGGTTTGAACGGTGTTTTTTCCCATCAAAAAACAATGATAAATCAGAACACGAAATTGCTTTGAATCCATTGTTTTAAGTCAAAGAAGGAGCGCCGCACTTATATCGCTGTAACTCAATGAAAAATCAACATAACGTTATGAAATTTTGGAACGATCCTTTTGAAAGTATGTGTTTCCAAAATATTATTTACATTCTTCCTTTTTGGCGCCATAAGATAGGCAGGCCCGGGACTTATTGACCGATGTAGTATATACCCTCGTTCCATGGAATCTAAAGCTTGAGCTACCTCCTATAAGGAAGAGGTTCAATGATGCCTGCATAAAATGTTAAGGGAACTAAATTGCCATCTAAATGGTTAGGACGGATCCAAAGACTCTCTTTCGGAAATTCATGACCCCCCCTCCAAATTCTGGTGAGTTCTTAAATTCTTCAATTGATAGAGGTATTCGGGCATTTAAGTTGATGAAAAAAATGAAATTATGAAAGCAACCGGATTTGAATTATAGCCAAATAAATATAATGTAATGAATAGTATGTAATTATACAAAGAAATATAATATATAGCTTTCTCCATTCGATTATTTTTTACCAATTTAACTGTTCTTGTAAATTAGGGCAAAAATTGAACGCTGCCCCCCCCCCAAACGAACTCTCTCCCTACGGGTGATTATATATATATATATTTATATAGATATATATACAAAGGAGACGGGGGCAAGGGGTGCAACCCCCCCCCCCCCAAATTCTGGTGAGTTCTTAAATTCGGCAATTTGGTAGAGGTATTCGGGCATTTAAGTTGGTTGAAAAAAATGAAATATGAAAGCACCGGATTTTGAATTATAGCCAAATAAATATAATGTAATGATAGTATGTAATTGCTACAAAGAAAAATATTAATCTACATAGCTTTCTCCATTCGTATTTTTTTACCAATTTAACGTGCTTGTTAAAATTAGGGCAAAATGAACGCTGCCCCCCAACGAAACGTCTCCCTTACGGTTGGTTAGATGATATATAATAGATATACATAGGCGTAGGGGAGGAGTTTGGTTTTGGGGGGGCAGCATGCAATTTGCCCGAATTTTAACAAAATGTTACAATGGGTGAAAACATATCGAATGCAGAAAATATTTATTTATCTTTGTTATTGTAATTACATTTATTCATTACAATTATTTTATTCAGAAGACCCTAGAAAAACATGTGTTTCTCATTTTTGTCTGCCAAATTAATCTATTATTGTATTGATGTCCAATCTATTTACAAAAGCCTTTCGATGCTAAGAAGCCTAGATCATGGAGCCTTTCCTGGCTAATGGTGAACCTGAGGTAGGTCTTGAGTCTTCTCAAACAAGAAAAAAATCTCTCTGCTGAACATTATGTTACTGGTATTTTAGCTAAGTTTTGAAATCTCAGTGAAGTGTGGCAAAGTTTCAGAGAGGGAGTTTGATCAGAGGTATTTCACTATTTCGTTCTGAGACCTCTTGAATTCTTTTGGCAACTCCCTTTTCCTTCCCACTCTTGTTGGATGCCCCGCCATAGCATTGATCTACAACGCGTGACTCTAGGCAGTTGATAAATTCAAGCATAATTTTGAACAGTGTATCACCGGTTGTGGACTTAGCTTAATAAAATCCCACGAATCTTCTGTAGGCTGCTCATTGTTTACATAGCGCAAACACACTGTCACTTGTTCCCGTTGCCAACGTCTGATGTTTCATACACAATAAGACTGAACTCGTCTGCTTCCCTAACATTTTTAGCTATTTCTTTAGTACTAAATTAATGCAATCATCAGTATTTCATTTTGGTTTTTGGCGAAAGCACTGACGATGGGCCCCAAATTTGAGTTTAGTCTAGTGGCAAGCCAAGGAATGTCTTTGCATCGCAAATTCAAAAGCTCCATAAGGTTTCAACGGCTTATGTATGACTGCTGTCCAATCATTGATCTGTCTTCTTCATGGCCTCTCTGATAGATGTTTTGCAGTGCGGTGTACAAGATGGACTCTACAATACTTTAAGATAATTTCTGTTCTTTTGGACCAAGTCCTTTGTGGTTGTATCAAGTTGGTCCAAGACTGATGTCTGATGATTTTATTGACTTTTGAAATTATCCATTAAGACATTGCAAGTCGATGATTACCGCTCTTGGCATGCTTCACTAGTCGTTCCATTTTCTACCGATTGCTGTATGTGAAAGTGGAATCAAATAAAAACTTCTTTCACGGGAAACAACCTATAGATTTCGTGGGAATATCAAAGCTCGTCCATTGGTACTTCTTGAACAGTCAGGATTAAAGTCTCTTTCCCCTTACCTGATCTAGCTGTTTCCTGTTGTATTCATCAACAGAGGTTGATGTGGATGATCTCGCATGTCAGTGTGATGGTAGCCTATGGGCCCATGCTCTTTATCATTATTTTCGTTTTGTCCATTGTAGGCTGTATATCCTCTACCACTGCCTCTACAGCTAGCAAATTAAGAATCTTCACATATACCTCTTCAGTATGTTCATTATTTTCAGTTGGTATGTCCTTTATACAGCTTGATTCTTCTGTATAGGAAGTGGCCTCCGTTGGCATCATTATCTCATTTTCTTTTCACTGTTCATAATTCCGAGGAAAGTTTTTTCTGCTTTTGATCAACCAAAGGAATAAACTTTACATGTTCATCATTTTCATGCACTCTTGAAACGTGTTTCCTCTTGTAGTCGCCATCAACTTCTTTCCCACAGTTTGAACATCTTACTCTGCTTCTGTATAGCCTCTTTCTTGACTTATTCATGACCAAAACTAAAATTATTGGATTTAACTTAGTGAAGTGAACCTTAATTTAATTATAATTTTCAAATATAAGTACATTCTGGTCAATACAGTGAGCAGAAACTTACCTCTATAGAGAAAAGTGTTGTTTAGTAGTTCGATGAATAAAGTTGCCGAAACTCCGTAAGGTATGTTCACTTAACAATTATTTCTGAGAAGAACTTTATTACTATCGTAATAATTTTAACTATAATGTTTTTATGTATTTTTACGCAATTGCTTGTCTGGAATAAAAATACTATTAAAAAAAAAAAAAAAAAAAAATAGTACTATAACTTGTAGATCCGTTGTTATTTTACATCTCTTTTACTGAGTACTAAGTAGTATCAAAGTACACTCTTCTTACCTTCTACGTGCGAGGTGCATATTTTCAGTGGCACCAAAATTATTAACTTAAATGTGTGATAAAATTGAATTTCATATTTCTCATTAGCTAAAAGTTGAGCGTTATTTTTCTTCAAAAGGGGAAAAAGCTGAAATTTTAAATTGAATTGAGTTCACATAAAGGTGGAAAGCTCTTGTTTATAATTCACAATCCGTTTGCTTACATAATTTCAAAAAAATTGTTCAACTTAATGCCCGAATACCTCAACCAATTTGCCCGAATTTAAGCATTCAGCCGAATTTTGGGGGGGCAGTTGCCCCCCTGTCTCCTACGCCTATGTATATATATATACATATAACGTCATAACTGCTCTTCTTAAATTACTTCATTCATTTAGGTCATGCACTGGGATTCAAGGGCTGTGCTTTGAACCCTATACATTTTGTTTAAAATCATTAGTCATTGTCTGAGACAGAGAACTTTATGTGTGTTGTTGAGAGAGGGAGAGAGAGCCTTTGTTCCAATTTCGCTTGAAAGAAAGGCACAAGATATGAGCTGCGCCTAAATCACTTACATATACATAATTTTTTGTAATATGATTTTATTCATTTATCACTGAAATTTAAAAAATAATGATAATGAAGAAAAGGTTGACTTTTAAAATATGAAATAAATGGATTGACGAAAACATATTGAATATTTGGGTATATTTCCTTATTTTTTGATACGCCCTACGAAAATATAAACTCCACCATTAGTTATTAAGAACAAAAAAAACTTAAAATAATAAAATAAGTTTTACAATTAATTCTTAGAAAATAATTAACTTAAGAATTTTAATTTCAAAAGATACAACCGGCAGCAATTACTTTCCGCAAAATATGTTGTGGACAAGATATTATTTTTAGGATTTTCTGTATTTCATATATTTATAATTAGTTTTAAACTAAAGTGTGTGTATCGAGTAAATATGCCATGGGACACAATACATTTGTAACTAGTCTAAAATAAATAAATAAAGAACAATAAAATTACGTTTAAAAATATGCTAATGCAGAATGAATTATATGGGAACGCTGCGTCCAATGACCCTAGCTGCGGGTCATAAAAGGTTTATTTTTATGTTTTTCAATTGTTAATGCCAAGATCAAAATATCACTTTCATTTACTTTGACTTGGCACTCCATCAACAGGCTACTTTAATTTAAGAATAGAAAACCCTTTCAATCGAACATCTATTTCATATCAAGAGATAATATCTTCTTTCAGAAATATGATTTATTTTTTGTACAAAGGACAGATATTCTTTAAATTATATATATAAACAGTTGACAATACGTTGAAACAGTCAATATTGACATCCATGTCACGTGACCATCTCAGAGCACATGATGTGCATATCTACATAGAGAATTGAAATACATACATAAAACATATAATGAAGTATCCTCGATAAGGCCCTTTTCCCTCAAGACAGTCTCCCTTAAATTTAAGCTATATTACACATACGTGGCATGAAACATTTTTACTTTAAAAATGGAATATAATCGCCTGCAACTCAATATCTCTTTATGACTTGTTGATTCTTACTTGTTGTCATTATATTTTTTTGGTTATATGGTTCGATATAATTGCATCCGATAGCAAAGATAATAGATAATACAAGATGCACAGAACGCAATGTTTAGATTCCTCCGATTAGAAAAGAAAACTGAAACGTCAACATGACGTCACATTATCGATTTGTTATGATATATGGCATAAAAATATCTATATTCTCTTTCTTTTCTCTCATTATCTTTCTGTCTGTTTGATAAATGTGACTACTACTTTTATGACTAGTGAAAGATATTGATAATCAAACATTTCATATGTTAATAAATTGGCTGAGTTTCGGCCTGAAAATTGAAAATCTAATGCAATAATATATTATTAAATCAATTTTTTTTTTTGCTGAAAATCATGTGATCTAGTTAAACTGAGTCATAAAAATCTGATTTTTTATATGAAATTATATACGAGGTTGTGTGGCTTCATCAATATTAGTCCACCATATTATCAGATATTTCAACGCATTGTGATTTATTTAAATGGTGTAGGTATTAGATATACAGGCAAATCGTCTAAGTGATGACGTCACATATTTTTGATTTTTATTTTTGAAATATCCCTCTTTGTTTACATGAGTTCTGCCCCCCCCCCCCCCCTAATCCGACAGGATATAAATAAGCATTATATTATTCAAATTAGGCTATCGAACCTAGGATCTAATCAAGGAGGTAAACAAAAATTACCGTCCCCTCTCGGATTCGAAACTGCGCCCACCAACATTGAGAGTTGAACACACCTATAAGCACATTAGGGGGTATTATAGAAACCTAATATTAAGATATCAAAATTTATCGCCCCGCGAAAGTTGCGTCATAAGAAACTAAATGATCGTAGAAAATGGATTTTGGTGTGACCCCCCCTTACCCCCCCCCCAAATTGCGTTCAAAGGTTTCGTTATGAAGCCAAAAAAAATTGTTACTACTTATTTTGAAAAAAAATAGTTTTACAAAATTTAGCTATGATCAATTATTGACTTTGTTTTTTTGCAAATTTTCGTCAAATAATTTTGTGCCAATAAATGAACATAAGTGCTGACACACCAACCATTTTTTAAATAATGGCTCCTCTAGGGTTCTTTTATAGTTTCAAGAAGGAAAAAGAAAAAGAGGGTACTCATGTTGATGTTTTTAAATTATTTTTTAAATACGTTTGCTTTTCACATCTTAATTTTCATACAGTAATCTCTCACATGGTTGAGAATAAAATTTATGACGTTGATTATATCCATAAACTTTTTCAGATGACTCCGTTACTAGTTTACAGCTCTTTCCACTGATTGTGAATGGCAAGGATACTTATTATTTTTAAAGGATGTTCTTTTGCTTTTATAAGATCTTCTTCAGCCCAATTGGAGGAACAGACAAATTTATATTTGACCAGTCGATAAGATTTAAAAAATTCTTAGAATTACAACTGATAGTTTAGGGTAGTTGAAAATTTCTTTGTTTTTTATATTCTTTTTTTGCAAACAAAACTTTTTCCAGGGCAAATATTCTTTTCCCATTTATTTATCGGTTAGGCCTTCTGGCAATATATTTTCAGGGTGGGCAAAAAAGCGTTTCTCTTGAGTACTTTTCTATTGAAGGGGCTAAATTTTCATCAATCTCTTGTAATAAAGTTATGGCGAATTGATAATGCTTTGAGCCTTCAATAAAAAGAGAATTTAACTTGGTTTGAAACCATATAGGAGCGTAAAAATTTAGTATAAATATTATTTGAAGAAAATTTGCAAAAAATACAAAGTCATCAATTGATCATAGCTAAATTTTGTAAAACTATTTTTTTTCAAAATAAGTAATAACAATTTTTTTTGGCTTCATAACGAAACCTTTGAACGCAATTTGGGGGGGGGGGGTTAAGGGGGTCAAACCAAAATCCATTTTTCTACGATCATTTAGTTTCTTATGACGCAACTTTCGTGGGGGGATAAATTTTGATATCTTAATATTAGGTTTCTATAATATCCCCTAACGCAAATGGCTATTGCACTCCCTTTTAATAGTTTTAATCCCTTAAATAATTGATAGTTTGAAGTGCTCTTTGCGTAATTCAAAATGATTTCTTTTTATTTGATGAAATCTCTATAGTTCTGGTTATTCAAATAGGACTTGCTTGAAAATATTATTGGTTGAACAAAAATTGCATAAATAATAGAGGAGTAGTTTTTGTCTATTTGGTTCGATAGAATTGATAAGATCCTTGGTTTGATATATTAATTTTACCGTTTTTATGCTTATTTATATGTATTTCTATCGAACCAAATAGGCCAAAAAAAAGTAGTTGTTGATTGTTGGTTGGCCTTACTATATTTTTGGCCCAGGAGTATATACGGATCCTTTGAATAAACTGGTTCAACATCACTTACGATTATAAATACATATAAGTGCCTTACATTCCGTGACAGTATGAATTATGCAGTTGTATGATTTTTCTTTAAAAAAAAGATTATCATCTGACGACAACTCATAGCAAAATTAAAATGATTTACAAATCTTGAAAGCAATGTTTATAGTTGTTGTTCGAAAACTTTCATATAAACATAATTAGTCATTGTGTACTTTAAGACTAATTTAGTCAAAACTTGGTAATTCAGTCACTATTTAGCTGAAACATTATTACTGGTCTAAAAACTCTATCAATGCCAAAATTATAACAGCATTATAACAATATAAATAAAAATACTCGACCTTCCACTTAATGGAAAAAGAATAGCTTCCTCTACAATATTACGGATCGTAAAAAATGATCGCTCAGTTTCAAATCTCCATGATTCAATAAATTATTGGTGCAATGTAAAAATTGCGTTAAAATATTCAACTGTACAATCCATGCATTTGTGGATTGTCAAGCCGTGTGAGCTAAGCATATTTTTTTTCTTCGGTTAACTGCCAAAAATTTATACAGTTTAAAAATAAGATACACTAAATTTTTATACCAAACAGACTAAAACTATTCAGGGCAGTTGCTAAGCAGATTTTTCGGTGTCAACGTCAATGGACTTTAAAAAAACTAATCCAGTATATAAAGTAATGCGATTATTTTAACTAGGGTTTGACAAAATAACCAGAACAATCCGCGGGAAAAGGTAATACTTTTCGCAACTCTTAACTCGAAGGCCTCATCACTTGGAAAATAACCACTGGGGATCCTATAAATGCTTAAGAATTAAGACATTGTCAGTATCAGCTGCAGCTAGATGCGCAGTTCTAAGCCTCAAAATACCGTGTCCTTCAATGCGCTTTTTGGCCAAGGCTGACATCGGGGTTCCTGGATTGGCCGTTTTTAGCCGGCCAAGAAGGTCGGCGTCCTTTTCCTATTCCCAGATCTGTCATGGAGCTTCCTGGAGACGTCCCTGAGGCCTTGAAGGCCTTGACGACGTCATAAACTTTGCTGGAGGCGTACCCGGCGATGTCCTTGATGGCCTTAGCTCATGTCCCGCGCGCACTAATTCAACTGCAGTTTCACGTTTGCATGTCTCCAAGGCTTTATAATTGTTTCTCACGCCAAAATCGGTACAATTGAATAGTTAAAAACCTAACCTATTTCGTTATGGGCTTAAATTCCCTAGCAGGCTCTATTGGTTGTTTTTGATGCAGTTGAAAGTGTTCCGAATTTATCTGAACGACCCTTATATTAAATTAAAACTTCACTACATGCCAAAAGACCTAGCTACAAAAAAGCATAACATAAATGAGAGTTATTAGTATTTTATATCATGTGTAATCTTTACTCATGTGTACCGTCTCGTACTATCTTATGGGTTTTGATTTATTATTTGTTCTTTTACATATTTATAAATAAACTGTTCATAAATTTATACATATAATGTATAACATATGTGTATATAATACATTTGTTTGGCCAAAACAATTCAAAATGTATAAATAACATAACAATTTTTCTCTGCTGCAAAAGTGATTTTTAATGGAAATTTCCAACTTTCATGTAAATTGTTTATTATTTTGTTGTAATATTGACATTGTAAAAAGTTACACTATCTTTATTAATAACATCTTCAATTCTTTTCAGACTCATGAAGAGGTCTTGAATGAGCTTGTTAAATGGAGGGCGTAGTTGTTAAACTAAAAACTTAAATATAACAACTCAAAAAATCTCTGCGTAAAATGTACCATTGATTATTCATTTGTTAAATAAATATATTTATAAATACAGAAGCCATTTGCCAAATGATGGCACAATTGGCTCACCGCCTCTTTGCCATTAGTCACATCTGTCCATAGTCCCATCATCATCATTAATTTTTCAAAAATATCCCCCCTTTGTATGCATTTTAGTGAACAGAAAACTTCCCTCTCCCTTTTCTTGTGCAGGTCGAAGATGATTAAACTCTTCAATTATTCAAAGTAGGGCGAGGAGGTGACTGAACTCGGCGATTGTTTTTATTTTAAAGTACGGCTCTTTTTTTAGTTAGAGCCCATGATTGCTTTTAATTAAATAAACGAATGAGGTGGCTCTCTAGCACAGGATGACTGGGATTGAGTCATTTTTTAACTCAAAATATATACTTAAAAATGCATCTTTTACTCTGCCCTCTCCTTAATGACGTCAATAAATTTGACAGGAAATAAATGATCATGGATTGCATTCTCTGTTTTCACTATCGTCTTCTATTATTTCATCATTTATTAAGCCTCTCCCTATTCCAAAAATACTTCTTGAGGCTCCTCAATGCAGGGATTTTGCCCATCGCATTTTATATAAAGGCTCTTTTGAGTTCGAGGTGATTAGTATAGTTTAGTGTTCCTACTATTATTCTATTATTAAATGGGCTTTTTAATTGCAATCGGTGATTATGTATATATATCAGGCTTGTGAGCGTTCAGCTTTTTTTTGCGTTCAGCGTTCAAAAAAAAAGTAGCGTTCCGTTCAGCGTTCGTTCAATGTTTTTGCGTTCAGCGTTCCGTTAGCGTTCAGCGTTCAAATATTTAAAAAAGTATGCGTAGTGAGACGTTTTTTTTTTTTTTAGAAATAATATTCCAAAAAAGTACTGGTAGTGAGACGTTTTTTTTTTTAGAAAATAATTCCCAAAAAATTACTGAGTGTGATGACGTTTTTTAGAAAAGAATTTCCCAAAAAAAGTACTGCGTAGTGATGACGTTTTTTTTTCTAGAAAAGAATTTCCCAAAAAAAGTACTGTGTAGTGATGACGTTTTTTTTAGAAATAATTTCCAAAAAAAGTCAAAGAAAAGTTGGGGACAAATTGAACGCTGAACGCAAACTTTTTTGTTTGCGTTCAACGTTCAGCGTTCAAATAAAAAGTGCGTTCCGTTCGCGTGCCGTCATTGAACGTGCGTTCAGCTGAACGCCCGATCAATTTTGCGTCCGTCACAAGCCTGATATATATATATAA
>CP045907.1:64734-76380 GCA_013387185.1 Caligus rogercresseyi | reverse complement strand
TTAAAAACTTCTGCTTAGAGAAAGAATAGATTCAGTTGTTCGCTCAACAAATAGAACAGCTTTTTCTTTCATACCTATACAAAATAGTCAGTAGAACAGTTTAGCATATATTTGTCAGTAATCTAAAGTTGCTTAAAAGTAAAATCTTATCTTGATATTATATTTTTTGTACCCAATTCTTATTATATTTTCACCTCCATTTTGATTTTATTTTTCTGGAAATGAGTGTTTTTTGGCAAACAAATGATTATTATATTATTTCCTCTTATATGGCTACTCAAATATCAAGGTAGATTGTAATAAACGGGCCTCAATATTACCAGGAGCTAATTTTCGCTTGCTGGTGACTGTGACGTCATTAAAAATCGTAAAAATAATCACTTTAGTATTTGTAAGTGATAAAATTCTTGCATAATATTTCCCTCGATAATAATTGTGCGTCCTCGATGACTGTCCACAAACCTCCTGAGTTAACTCCTCTTGAATCCCGTGTTCTCCCCATCAATTGTTAATGGATCTCCACCTCTCCACTGACTAACCTGATTGAGGGACGAGTGGACGAAAATTACGACATGCCCCGTTGTAATAAGATATTGACGTTTCACTTATATTGAAAACATAAAAAAATATTGGCTACTCTATATAATTCTATATTGATAACACTAGTTTAGCGTATCTCTCTATCATTCATACAACTAAAACCCAAAGAAAAACAGGAGATTTATTACCTTCATGTCATCCCTCCCCAAAACCCTATCTCTCATTGAAGAAGGGAGAGGAGCCTGTGATCCATGTCATCATTCTGAGCCTTTTGATTTCATTGACCCAGGGCAGCCTGCCCCTCTATAAGTTTATTTACATGAAGAAGTAATAAATATTTGGACTGGTGTTGTATGCTTATTGAAAAAGATATAATACCTATCATTAGAGATATACCAAAGTGTATACGTGACCGAGGGCATTAATTTCTCATGGAGATCACAAATAGATGTGAACCGCTCATGCCTTTGTAGTTTCATCGATAAAGAGAGGACATTACGTCTCTAAGAATGTATGTAATAAAGTATTTTTAGTCTTAAAATATACCAATATTATTGTAATAAAAGCAAGATAGAAATAGATATCCTAGTCTAAAATTAATCTTTAGGAAAAGGGTAAGAATTTATAACACATATGAAAAATAAACCAAGGATAGTAGGAATGGTTAGAAGTCCTTCTTTGTAAAAGGATCTCAAGTATTTAAAAAAATAATCAGGTAGAGCTTTTCAGAATCTGACTAACAAAAATCATTGAGATACAGAGCTTGATGAAATATTTAATATCTTCTGCAGCAAGGTCAACGAGTCATGATAGGAGACACAACAACCTTTAGAGAACAAGCTGAATATCTGCTGAATATCAATTTGCAGTCGGAGAACATTATATTTATTCGGAAAAAAAAAAAACAAGATGATTAATATAAATATTTTTCTTCTATTTACAGTTTATATAATTTATATATATTTAGTTCGTACGTTCGATTCGGAGCATATTCAACACATCTCTAATACCTCCGCACATTACAAGCTCTAAGTAAAATAAAAGGTACACAATAGTAATAACGACTTGTTGTTAGTTAAAGAGGAGGGAAAATGGTAAGAGGACTAGCTATGGAAGGGAAATAGGGGGGGAGGACAGGATGAGGTATGATGGATACTGGAGAATAACTGTCTTATATAGGGTATTGAGTGAATCAAAAGGAAATATGATTTTAAGAAGTAGAATTTATGATGATTCATCATTTTTATTAAAAAAAACAAAAATATGATAAGTTGTTTTTATTGTTTCATTGTCCTCCACAGAGTAGGACCGTTTTTGCGATTTTTTTTTGATTTTTTTTACTCCTATATTAAATCACATTCAACGGAACTTCTTTCCGGTATCAATCAGTAGTGAATCCATTATGAACCTATTATTGTTTACTTTATATAATTTTTTGCCTATTTGGTTCGATAGAATTGCATTCGACTGGATCTAAAGAAGTATATTAGTGTGTAAATCTGACACTCAAAACTAGAATCTTATCAATGGGGACCACCAAAAATGACCTTTTCTTCTGTAGTCGAACCTGCACCCTTAACATGGGAGACAAAAAGTATCTAATGATATATATATATCTATATATTTATACTATATATATAGAATATATATATATTATATATTTATATATATAATATAATATATATATATAGAATATAGGCCAGTCAATGTTTGACTGAAGAAGAAAGTGAAAGTGACGTTGATCTCAAATGGGAGATAGTTACTTACAACAGATCGGGTAAAAGGACACGATCCCAAACCGCAACCCAAAAACAAAGCTCCAAAGAACTTGAAAATATAAACAAAAATATGGAGACAAAAAAGTACGACTCCATGAAAAATGATTATAAAACAACATCTCAACTATCTGCACGTCAAAAAAATGTGCAAAGCAAGAAACGAGAGAGAGAAGGCCACTCAAATGAAAACCCCCCCACCCAAAAGGCCTCAAAATTCAAAGCAAGAATCTCCTGAAAAGCAAAAATCTACTTTACCAAAGCGTAAATTTCTATACGCTGAAATTGCCAAAGAGGCAACAGAAATCACCGTTGTGAGAAAAAATGGTGATCACATATCCATTGTTGAATGGAATAAGGTGATTAAATTATTAGACACAGACTATGTACGTCTTTTAAATACCTTAAAAAGCTCTTCAAACCCCTTACCAAACTATGAAGGACGTCGTTACACAAATAAAAGGGCAGTGATCTTTGTTTGTGACAACGCTTCGGGACAATATGTCCGGAAGCTCATATTGAATAATACACCTCTTCTTCCGGCATCGTGGGAAGAGGTAGAGAAAATAAGAGCGGAAAAAGATGCTCAGACAAGACTCACTGGCTTCATCAGGGGAGTCACGGGGAATATCGGCGATGAAGTACTTGGTCAGATTATCGCCTACCAATGTAAGACCCTACATGTAAAAGGCAAGGTGGAGATTGTAAAATCCGAAATTACTCAGTTGGGTAAAGTCGTTCACCTTCGTGTAGATCAAACAGCATTTAAGGATCTGCAAGCAAATGACTTTACATTAAAAGTGGCGTCTGCAGGGAAGGTTCGCTTCCAGGACCCTCGGGCCGCGCCTATAATCCAAGAATGCGAAGAAACCTCAGAGAAAGAGGACAAGGGAGATAATTCTGAACCCAGTAACAATAGCCCTAGTCAACAGACATCAAGTGTCATTGTTGATGATGGCGCAAACAATTGTACGAAGGAGAATGTTGTCAACGAGGATGTGCGATCAAAAAGGTTCCTGAAGAGCGAGCGCCTGATTCTGATATAACTCCTTCACTGGAAACAAATGAAATTGGAAATAAAAACTTAGGGAAAACTAAACCTCCTCGAAGTAAAAAACAGTCGACAATAGGTCAATTCTTCGAGGAGGTAGCCAAAATGGTTGATCCACCAACAAATAAACCAAAATGATTAGTTGTTCGTATATTAATACACAACATTCAAAAGCAGCCAACTCTGAACTCAAACTACGAGCATCTCAGATAACTCTAGTAACTGAGCCGTACCTCTTCAAAGGTACAACCAAATGTCTTACTTATAGTTCAAGCTTACACCGGCCATGGACCTTTCCTCGCCACTTCAAATGGAAAAAGTCAACTGATGGAATGTGTAACGTCTGCATGGAAGAGACTCAGAGTGCAGATCATCTTATCAACAGATGTCCAGCACTATCGTATGAAAGGCATGATTCATCGCAAGAAGAAGATGAAGTACTTCGTATTTTAAAATTAATGAAATGTAAAAAATGAAAAAAAATATATATATATATTGATGAAAACTATACTATAAACTAGAACTAACATTTACTGTTGTAGCGCATATACCCCTTTGTGTGGTCGCGCTCTTTATTTATGCATGTATTGTACTATTATATTATGTCTTTGTAATATTGTATGTATATATGTATGTAT
This sequence comes from Caligus rogercresseyi, assembly GCA_013387185.1. NCBI lineage: Eukaryota > Metazoa > Arthropoda > Copepoda > Siphonostomatoida > Caligidae > Caligus > Caligus rogercresseyi. The sequence continues at coordinate 72,376 of CP045907.1, read as the reverse complement.
ACGGTAAACAGTAATAAACCTTTAAACTAAAAAAAATAAAATAAATATATATATATACATATATATAATATATATATATATATCACTTAGGGATAACAAAAAGCAGTTTTCGCAAACTCACCTAAAATAATATTTTTCATTTAATAGCTCACTTTTTATTTTTATTTTCTTTCTTCGTTTTAATATAAATCAAATAAACATTCACAATTTGCCAGAGTCAATTTGAAGAGTTGCTTTATCATATTAACATCAGTATGTTATGTATTAAAGGAGTATGTATGAAGGCTATTGAGAAATAAAAATGCTCTTACGGATTATATTATTAAATAACTTTAAAATATGGTGAATGTAAGAAAAATACTTTATTAACAATTATAATATTTAAAAAATTATTTTCATATCTACAAAATTGGTTACAAACTAATCATTTATATAAGATTTGAACTGGTCATACATTATTTTAAATAATACCTGTTAATTTATTATGTTAATCTAAAAGCAATATATATACATAAAACGCGGTGCGAATATGTAGAAATATAAATAAACATTCTAGCTGACTTTTATTTTGCTCTTAGATAGAAAATATCAATAAATATCATATAAATATAAAATACAATAGTTTCATTTTAAGTGTGATTACGTCACAATCAACTAAACAGCTATTTAATCATTTAAAATTCCACTCATTAATGTTAAACAATAAATTAAAAATATATTTACAAGGCTAAAAGACTGTTATAGTTTAGCTGTTCTTAAAAAACTTCAAATTCTTTTGATTATTTTTGCATATATTATGAAACATGATGAGAAATACTTCAATCCTTTTCAGAGGCCACGAATCGTCAATTAGACTAGGTATTAACAGATCCAGCACAGTGTGTCGTGCAACTATTACGATAAGAATCGTTTTCAATTCCTCTGATAGTATTGGAGTATGCAATCTTAGCCTTTCCGCTTTAAGAACTTAGTAGTAAAGACAGACCCGATTTAAAGCCCTCGTTGCCGTGAAAATCCTTTCACTCTTTGCTCAAACAGTATGCTAGCTTTTGTGTATCATGTGGATCACGTAAGATTTTACGTTTAAATAATATTTTTTTTCCTATTAAGTTATAATGACAATAAATATTTCATATTGAAAGTGATTTTTTGAAAAATCAAGTATTACCATTTTGATAATACATTCGATATTGCACGTGGGGTTAAATTTAGTATAAATCATATAATTTGTTTTCATTTAAGCCTCATAATTATTATTCAACATTTGTCACAGCAATAAAAACAACTAATGCTTTTCTAGAGGAAAAAAGTTAATTATTACTTCTTTGAGCATGCTTTGTTATTATTATTATTTGCAAATTTGTAATTGTTTTATAAACGTAATTAATAACATCATTTCTCTTGGATTTGTTTAATCAAAGGAACGTGCTTTGACTTAATGATAAAATATTAAAAACGCCTTGCAAAAGGTGTGAGAAGTAGTCATTAGGGCGCATGGCTTTGAATACCAAAATATGAATTATTCCTTGGTGAATGGATGGAAGCGATAAGACATAATTCTCGGAAGGTACATGATAAACTATACATACATAAATTTATCGAATTGTGATGATTTTATTGGCCCCTTATCCGAAATTATTACTATTTGTTTATTATTTTAAATTTGTTTTATACAGCTTCATTTTCATTTGAAAAAATAAGAGATGTCATAATTTATATCGTCACACACATTTCTTCTATCAATATGGAAATGGAACTAGAATATTGCTTTATTTGGTCCGATAGAATAATATAGTTGAGTTTCATATGCTAGCAGTGCTCAACTAGGGCCCTGAGTCTAAATTGTGTCAACTGCTTGACAAATAAGGCAGTGGTCTTGTTCGCAGTCCCAAATTAATGACAAAAGCAATTGCAAATAGTGGAGGAAAGTGACTGAGACCTTCATTTATGTAATTCAAAATTAATATGTATTTAAAAGAAGGGAATTATTTATGTAAAAAATCATTTGATGAAGTCTCTTGTAGAAGAGAGAAGAAACGTTTGTCGCCCCATCTGATGTTGCACTTATATATAATTTAGAAAAGGAGGGACAGATAGGAGCTGAGAGACGGAGAGAGGAAGAGCTGCCCACTATAAAATAACCCTAAATAAATTATACAGTTATATCTATAAAAAAATAGTACGGGTGTCATTGTTTCATCATTTATATAACAGAGATTGGACCAGTGCTAATTCGAAGGCCAAGTAACATGCTTGCCAAATACAATTCGCTTTGAGTCTATATATATATATATATATATACCTATATATATATAATATATATCTGGTAGAGATAAAGATTATATCCTCTCCTAGGAGTGACTACAATCGTGATCTATATCAGAAGAATCTATGACTCTGCTAAAATAAATCAGGAGTGTTATCTCTAATAGGAGGATGACAACTTAAATATGGAGATGGTATAACAATGTTTATTCAAACTATTTTAATTATGTCCGATTTCTTCTCAGATGACTATCAAATTGTTATTATTATTATATAGGTCGGTGATATAGATACAATGTAGAAACATTGCATCGCATTTGCTTCTTTGAACACAAAAGTGAAATCATTTCCTCCTAAATAAGAATATAAATAGCAAATGAAATGAAGTTTGTACAACATCTTAAAATATTATCTCCATATTTAAGTCGTCATCACTCCTAGAAGAGATAAGGCTCGTAATTTCTATCAGGAGAGTAAACGATTCTACTGGATCTCCATCTCTGCTGCGACATACCTATATATGCAGAATTTGTTTGAAATATTATCATTCATCTTGGAAACCCTCACAAAGTAATATATTATTTGTTCAATTGTATTTATCCATAGTGGTTTATAATACAAGGCATGATCTGAAAAAGCATCCCTCTTCTCTTGAACATAGATTACATATGTTTTGAGTTTGGTGGGAGACAAATTACGTTCATTACCAATATTTAAAGTACTGCATTCCCATATGTTCTTATTATATAGTAAATCACCGAATTGGCCCTTACTCTCGCCCACAAGCCTTGTTCTCATAATTAGTTTACATCCATATTTGGCTAAAAATGGGGAGAAGTCTCCCCCCCCCTCCTCCATATTTAAGAGGTGAGGGGGGGGTGGATTGCTAACCCCCTAATACCCCCTCTCTCCAAGTCTTCATTCATTCATAGGGCAAGCCTCTCAATAAGAGACAGTTTCCACCATGTATATAATATGCCTTTCTTATACTTTGTAATTTTATTACATTCATTTTAAATTGGCGCTCCTTTTTTCCCTCCTTTTTTCAAATTTGGGTCAACTCTTTGGTATATAATACCATACATACATACGTACATATACATATATTGTACACTGTAGTCATCACATAACTAAGAGACTCCTATTTTGTATTATATAAATATATGTATACTTATATATATGTATTACATCCAACTTGGGGATTTTTATGTCTTTTAATTTCTATATTTTTTGTGTATATATATATATGGAATGAAGTTAGTTTGGGGGCAATGAATGTGATTGTATGGAGGATTGGAGTAGAAGAGAAAAGGGGGAGAGGTTAATCCTTTAAGATATTGTCATTCCTTGATCCCTTTAGGATGAAAGGATGTTTCTTCATTTTCTCTCTATCCTCTATCCAAATTAAGATGGATGAAGATCCAAAAGGGCATCAGCTAGTGGTACTTCTATAGTTAACGAGATTTGTCTTTTCCTTGGTTGTCAAGGACTATCAGTTATCCTTTAAAGGTTCTACTCTCTATTATCGTTATTACAATTGACACATTTTGGTAAAAAAAAGATAAACGTTCGTTTCTTCTATGAAATGCAGGTTCAGATCATATATATTATTGTCCATATCAAATGAGTTATACTAAGATGTAATATATCATCCAGTAGTGTTAATTGCATAGAAATTTTTTATATATTCCCAGACATTTTATTTTTTAGACAAGGTAGATTATTTATCTTAAGTTGTAACTTCCTAGAACCAGAATAAAATCTAAAATCAATGTTTAATTATGTTTTTATACGCATTTTCTCTGGTTTTTATGTATTTATCTTATTTATTTACATAATAAACGAACATGATTTGAAAAAAAATAAATAAATAAAAATCAGATTGTATAAAAGATCCCCAAAATGTGATCTCTTTAGTAGTTATTATTAATGGGTCGTCCGATGGTTGATTTTAAGGCCGATATTTTGCTGGTAGGTTTTTTTTCGAGGTTCGACCATCGATGGCTATAGATGCACAATACCAGTTGCCAGTTACTGATGGGTCAAAGAGTGAAAAACATATGATTGTTTTTATCCCTTAAGCAGTCAAATTTTTAATGAAAAGTATTAATGAATAACAGTGATGCCATTTCAGAGATTACTTTGTGTTTAACCATAAGATAGGTGGCAATATCATTGAACATTTATAGAGAATTCTTTTTTCTACTATCAAAACTGCTTAATTGTCTAACCAAGATAGGCAGCCATTTTAGATTGCTCTACCTCATCAAAGAACTCTTCAGTCGAGTATTTTTTTCTTCTTCTTTGATGATGGTCCAGTTATTTTTCATATATGTAAGTGGTTTGAACCCATTTAGGTCATCCGTCGTTTCGTCTTGTATATAAAAAAATAATGTTGACAATTAGCTGTTATCCTATTAGACTATTAGTTTAAAGGAATATCCAGTGACGTCATTGTAAAGGACGACTTTTTATGAAACATAACATATTACTGTGCATTTAATGCTGGGTTCGTTTTTTTCTATTCCAGAGATTACTTAGTTGTTTCACCTTGAGTGGCAGCCATTTTAGCTCCTGTAATATGTATACTTAAATAGCTTTTTAAGTGGACTGTAATTGTGTCTTTGTTGAATATTCTGTTATTATAGTATATGTCAGGGAGAAAGACACTTTTTGGAGTAGATTTTTAAAAGAATAAAGCAATGATAATATTATAAATAAAATAAAGCAATAGAAATATTTTATTTATAACTAAAAACTACTGCATCTCCTTTCCAACCTAATTTTACAATATTTTAAAGTATTTTTCTTTGTACAATAATTTGAAGCTGAGTTAAAATAATAGTAACATCTTTTATTATTATAATTTTTTGGTCCATATTTAAAATTGTATTACATAGATTATACATAAAATACAATTATAAAAAGTAGGTAGATTGCGTAAAAAATACATAAATAACATTATAGTTTAAAATTAATATCCTAAAAAGACCTCAACTCAACTCCGTGCGTGTTAAGGCGTGTTCAACTCTCAATTTGGGGGCGCAGGTTCGAATCCCGAGAGGGGATGGTCATTTTTGATCTACCCATTGATAAGATCCTAAGTTCGATAGCCTAATTATAATGCTATAATGTTTATTTATATCCTATCGGATGCAATTCTATCGAACCAAAAAGGCAAAAAAAAACAACTCAACTAAACAGTAATAATATAGTAATATAAAAACAAAAACAAACTATAAAACAAAAACAAATCATAAGGGTTATAAAACGGTGTATTGAAGGACTATCTTCTTCAGCAAATGAGGTGACGGCTCGAAGAAGGTACCATGTACGAAACCAGTCGATTGCATATTTCCATGAATCCGGCCTAACTCCGGGGATCTTTAATTCCAGTGCGGTATTTCGAGCTGTGGCAGATAATAAATTGGACGCACGTCTTGTCTTGTCAGTGGTTCCTTCCTCGACGTTTTTGATATTTTATCAATAACAAATGAATCACTAAAGCTATACCTCAACTAAAATAATCTACATGAAATAAGACCTATTAAAAAAATGCACCCTTTTAGCATATGCAAGAATGTCCATCCCATAAACATGATGCAGAAAAGATATAAAAATACATAAAATCTCACTCTTTGTGTAAATGCAATAAAAAAAACTTTTCCCCAATAAATAATTAAATTAAACTTTATGGGCAGTTATTGGTAGGGGGGGGGGGGAGTTGTTTTATGTGTGAAGATATGTTTATCCGGGGCCTTTGAATGGGTTCAATCAAAAGTTAAATATTTCTTTTTTTTGTTAAGCAATGCAATAGAAAATTGGAAATGCATTTAATTTGTATATTTGTAGATTAAGAAAATAGTCCTTCATTTTACCTTTGTTCTCTAATCCTCATCATAGAATATGTATTGTTCGCTATGATTTTAAATTGAATATTTTAAATTGTATTATTGGAATGTAGCTTTTAATATATATGAGTCAATATATTCTTTATATTCAATTGATTCATCCTTTTATAGACTTTATGTTTTTCACACTTATAATATATATTTTAAATTAGCCCCGGGAACATCTGCTGCACAGCCATTAATGAGGCACAAAAGAAATTGAGTTCTATAGAGATACAATGTGCAAATGATATAGAGTTGAACGTAGAGCTAATTACAAGATATTTTATATATGTTTCATCTTTTATTAGGCAGCATGAACGTTTTAAAGCAAAATTATTATACAAATAAATTTTTTTGTATATTTTATGGCAGTTCCATTCCAGATTTCAAATAATAATTACATTATTTTATCTCTTAAATTTTTAATTCTTTGAAAAAACCAAAATTCATTTATTTCAATGTTTTTATAAAGACACTGTGCAATTTAAAGTAGTCAATGTATTTTATCTATTTTTTTTTAAATATTAATTTAATAATCTTCGTCTTATTTCTATGTCATGTGCACGAGTTTTGTCGCTGTTTCAAAATTAATCATTTTGTATGTTATTTAGATAAGTTATTTTAGGATCCTGAATGTGAATTGAGATATCTGAGGCGTAATCCAGACGGAAAGAACAAAGTACAATATCAAAGTGCACTCATATATTGAGTTTTTTCCTCCCTTTATTGACCAAAAGGCGGTCCTGTATTTCAATTTAGTGGACAATATTAGTGATTCTACAATTACAAAACAAAATAGTTTTAAAAATCACATAAAATAATCCAATTAAAAGAATGAAAAACATGTGTAAGGCATAAACTGTTTAAGTATTATTTTTGTACAAACTACCGCGAGGTACAGTCATTCCGACGATCCTTTTGCAGATGTGACATTGTTCTTTAACCGCGAAAATAGAGTTCCAAGCTCCAATTACGAAACAATTACTTCTGGAGACCCTTTACAATAGTCGGTTATTAGGCCAGTACTCCTATCAGCAGCGGCAAGGTATCTTCCTGGACCTGAAGATCCCATCCCTTTCGGTTGACTCATGGACTGTGGCTTCGAAGGAAATTAAATACTTCCCTTCCCTTGCCTCCATCCACCATAAGACTTTATCTACAATAATGAAGAATTTTAAGATTGCAGTTGTATGCCCTTTTAAAGCTCAAAATCAATCTTAATATATTTAGTATGTATGTCAATTGAGATAGTTTTTGAATTGTATTTTATTGTTTGATAATGTGTAGTACTTTTAGTTTACCCCGTGGATCAAATTGTAAATCAAATATTTACCTCCGCCGAAGGAGGTATTTTTTCTCTGGCGTTGGGTTGTTGGTTGTTTGTTTGTCAGCAAGATAACTCAAAAACCAAACGGATTAGGATGACACTTTGTGGATTTTGTTGGAATGCCAAAGAAACAATGATTAAATTTTGGGCATCTCTG
>CP045907.1:48075-64634 GCA_013387185.1 Caligus rogercresseyi | reverse complement strand
CCTTTAATTAAATCATATAATGATGAAAGAGAAGGATCCCCCTGACCGTCCACCTGAAAGCGCGCTCGGTCCCCCTGAGAAGAATAAAATATCTTATGCTAAAGCGCTCTCAAAGAGAGAAAAAAATGTCAAAGATGCTGTGAAAAAAATAAATTTGAACTCAATGTTCAAATGGGATAAGTATGTCATTCAATTGACTGAATTGGAAAATAATCGTGTCTTTAATAACAGACACATGAAACAAGTAGATGTGTACAAAGCTGCAATGCATTTTGGCTTTACAGAAGATGAAATTGCCGGTGCTCAAGCCAGGTATGGTTTTGGCTATGCTTCCTTCTACACAAGTACCCCAATGGACATACGTCCTCGTATTCAAATGTTGAAGAAACCCTTCATTTTGAAGATCAAAGGTTCAAATGGAGATTTAAAACCTGTTTCAATGGCAATTAAAGATATCGACAACTTTGAAGTGGATAACAAAAGGAATTTCATTGTAACTGCTATTAACACTTTTAAACGCGTCGACGAAAAGAAACTGAAAAGCTGGATTGATAAATTTTGTGAAGTAGTTAAATACTACCCCGAACTAATCCTCAAGATGAAGATGCCGAAAAGATGTTTAGAAATTATAAATCAGTATGGAGGACATCAAACTGTACTTTCGAAGTTATTGGGGATCCTTCTAATATCCCGCAAATTATTCCGGTGGATGAATCCCTAGTGAATCTAAAATTTGATGGCGTTCGACAGCAATGTCAGAGATGCTTCCAGTTTGGTCACTTGAGAGTGAACTGCACGGAAAAACGACTTCAAATTAATGAGTATAAATCTGTACTTTATTACAAAATCACTGAAACTGAGCACCAAAAAAACGAACTCTAGCGTTTCATCCTCCTCCAATTCTTTAACTGAAGCAAGTGCTGACGATATAGACAAAACATTAGATAACCAAAGTGTCACAAATGTCGAAATTGAAGACAGTCTGCCTGAAGCCCCTCCAGGGTCCCCCGAGATACAAACAAATGAAAATACTTTCAGTGAACATGATCCTGTTGAAACTCAGCCCGAGCCTCTTATCTTACCAGAAGAAGACACACCTTCTACAAATTGCACATTAGCCAACACCGCAGAGGTTGATGTAACCGAACCTGCAATCAACGAAAAACATTTCTACAGGTGACACTGACACACCTGAGTGTGTAGATAATACAACACAAGACTCTGTAATTAAAGATAGCCAATCCGTAGACTTATTACCAATTGAAAACGATCACTCAGCCGAGTTAGATTTTCAAACACCAATAGGCCATGTGAAGTCACTAATTTAAAATGAAAAAAAACAGACATACTCATGTGGAACCAAGAAAGTCCAGAAAAACCACCTCCAGGAATTTGTATAGATAATATTTTACACTCACGATCAAGGTCGTCCTCCTTTACTAAGAAAAGACCTGCATCGGAATCACAGACTCCGAAAAAGAACACTTCACAGCCTCAAAAATATTTAAACAATGATGACTACAATTTTTTCCTTAAACGTTAACTCCCTCCAATCAATAAAAAGAAAATATGGTTTGTCTAGATTATTAAAGTACCTTGAGTTTCCCGACATAGTGCTTCTAAGTGACACGAGATGTTGCCTAGACAGACATTTCTCCCTGCCCACTGGCTATGAATCTTTTTCATCCTACGACTCAAGTCTTGTTCATCCAAAGCGTGGAGTAGTGGCGCTTATTAAAGCAACATTTCAACCACGTATGGAATTTTGCAGTTCTGATGGTAATATCATCAAACTAAATTGCATTACATCGAATTCTTGCTTTGACATAATTGGCGTCTACGGACCCAACAACGATGATGAAGACTTTTTTTCTCGAAAACTAACTTCAATTATTACTAACAAGGCTACCATTATGCTGGCGATTTTAATGTAAAATTAAAACCTGGAAGGGACTCTTGTCGTAATGTTCCAAGCTCCAACCCTCGTGTACGAGGGCCCTTACTCTTTAATTTCGTCCTATGGTTTTCTTGAAGCCGGAGACGTCTTTGAAGACTACAGTCACACTTTCTTCTCTAGAGACAAATATTTACGTCCAATATCTTCTAGGATTGACCTCATATTATTTAAGGGCTTCCTTAGTAGTTCGTTAAACTCATACAAGTGGTTGACACTGGTATTTCAGACCATCATGGTCTCCATGCCGCTTTTAATATTACCAAAAATAATATTAAGCATAAAAGAAGCTGGAAACTAAATTCCGACCTACTAAACGACCCAATAGTAAACTCAAAAATCATAACATAATTGAAAAAGCCAAGTCACACTTTAAAAACGGAAATGACATTTTTATCGAAATTGAGAAGATGATTCAAAAGTGAGGGGAACATGTAGGAGCGCTGGCGCCAAAAAGCAGAAGAGAAACGCAAGTTGATCTACGAAATTCAGAATATACATGAGAGAATATATCAAAACAAGAAAAGCAGTTTAAGTGGACCAACTATACCGAAAAGCAGATCTCATGCAGAGAGTGAAACACAAAATTGAAGCAATTTCGGACCTATCTAACTCGAGGCTTCAATGTATGAAGCTGGACAACAAAAAGCATAATGCAAAAAATATTTCACTCACTACAAGTAGCGGAAAAATATCAACCATTAGACTTCGTATGCACCGAAATTAGTTCCTATTTCACGAAGCTTTATAGCTGCTTCAATTGTACGGCTTCTATACTGTGTACTCGATGCGAAACGTCAAACGCCGACTTCTGCCAAAGTTTAAGATGCCCCATGGACAATAATCTCACATTTCCCGCAAGGATAATGACATATTGAAACACATCTTACCATTGATGAAGTGAAATTTGCCATCTTAAAAATACAAAGATTAACAAGTCACCAGGTCCAACTGGCCTAACCTTCAAATTTTATAAAAATATATTCATTATTTAGCGCCCCTTTTACTCAGTTTTTACGAAAAAGCTTTAGCCGTTGGTTATTTTCCGAGTTTGCTTCAGATGGAAAAATTGTTTTAATACTAAAAAAAATAAAGATACAACGTTTTTAAAAAATCTTCGTCCTCTTACAATGCAAAACGCTATTATAAATCTACTCCTATGTGTGGCCAATCGAATGGAAACAGTTTTAAATAAAATACTTCCGGATCACAATACGGTTTTTGAAAGAACAAACTCATGTGCACTGTTCCTTTACACTTCAGACAATTTTTGACTATGATTTAACTCATCGTTTATGGCAATTGACTTTGCCAAAGCATTCGATACCATATCTCATAATTTTATCATCCAAACCTTTATAGCAAAGGGTTGGAGATTTCATAATTCGGATGGTTAGTGCCTCCCTTGCCAAAACAAGAACCTTAATTGAATACGGGAAACCGAAAGTCTTATTTCCATAACAAAAGAGGCGTTCGACAAGGTGACCCAATGGCTGGAATACTTTTCGTCCTATGCGTCGATAATTTACTGCAAAGAATACACTTGACGAAAAAATTCGCGGGTTTTGTTCGTCTGCAGAGACACTAAAATGCTTGTGCTACGCCGACGACCTCACAATGGTTTATTCCGGCACCCGCTGCAAACCCTCATTTCCATGAAATAACTTTTAACATTCTAGACCAATTTTTCAAGATGTTCTGGGCTAGGATGAACATAGAGAAGACGGAACTGATAAGCCCTTATAAAGGCATTATAGAAAAGCCTGGCCACTCCTAAAACTCTCTGACGATCTAAATATACTCGGGTCATGGATTGGTCCAAACAGCTCAATACTGAACTGTGAAATGATTTTAATGAAACTAAACGTAAATGTTATTTCTTCAACAATCTTAATTTAAATGTTTGGAATCGAATTCAGGCATGGAATTCCTACGTCGTCCCAAGTGTTTTACATCTACTACGAGTCACCCATTTTAACCAAGCTATACTAGAACAATCATGACTATTGAAACGTCTTTACTTTTAATGAACAAAAAGAAAAACATATCCTTTAATCGAATTCATAACCAATAAAAGTGGGAGGATTGGGTGTTTATAAATTTCAAGATTTTGTGGCAGTCTCTTAACAGTTATTGGATACGAAAGTTATGGGAAAAAATCATTTTTGGAGGATCCACTTTAATCACTTTTTAAAAATCTACGAAAGCGAATACGACGAACACCCCTGTAATGGTCTATCAAAATTTTACAAATAGTCTCAAAACACTCTGCTCGTATGCAACAATTCTCCAACGGTTCTAAAGACATAATCGAAAGATATGATTCGCTTTTAGGATGGGAGAAGCCTGTTGTCGAGAGTCTAAACTCTCATACTCCAAGAACCCTTAACGCTCAATAGCCGGCGACGTTATCAATTCTTCTTCACTAATTAACAAACTTGCTCATAATTCTTGCTACACCAAATTGGCAGGCCAAGCGTAATTCATCGTCGGGAAAAATGGTTTAAATACCGTGTACTCACTGGTTCGTTAGAGGTGGCTGCAAAAATTTCAACGACACACGCCAAAATTGCTTCTTCTGCAAAGGTCAGCCCGAAACCACGGATCACTTATTATGGAAGTGCCCAGCTCTAAATGAAACATACCAAGCTGTCCGTCGTATCATCGAAGGAAGTTTTAACACCACCATCAGTGAAGAGGACTTCCTCTTAACTTCCTCGAATGCCAAATGCGACGCCGTCATCACCAAAATCCAATTTATAGTATACAAATTGCGTACCATCAACGACAACGACCTCTCAGGAATCCTCCCAGTAGCTATTTTACACTCAAATATCTTATTACACTTATAGATTGTCTTTTTTTTTGATAAATAATTCTATGTCTTATTTGATAATATTTTGTGATTGACATGTTTTTTATCTTTGAAAGTTAATTTTAAGAACCTCTTTATGTATAAAATGAACCTGTTGATAATATATGGCCATTGGGCCAAGAAAAAAAAATCAGATCCATCTCCCCTTTTTGGGATCAGCACAATTCTTCCCTTGGATAATAAACCGGGCATCCTTCCTTTTTCTCCATTTCTTTGCCTACCTTCAAAAGGAAGGGGGTAGTCTGGTCAGAAATTTTGTGTAGATCTTCCCAACGATACCGTCCGGGCCACACGCTTTATTGAGCTAATATGTTTTGCGATATAATTGAAATACTTTGAAAAGAGTACACTGAATCCTGATTACTGGTGATACATTTTCTTGGGCGGGGAAATGTCCAACTCTGTCTTCAACTAGAGTCTGAAAGCGGAGATAGAAAAAATCTAAAATATCTTGATTATTAGTAAGGATCTTGTTACCATCAATAATCTTGGAGACAGAACGACCCAATATATTTTCCTCTCTCGAAAGATCCCTAATTCGTTTGTTGCAGTCATTTTCACGGTCAACTTTAGATTCCATTTCAGCTTCCGCCACCTCAGCTAATCGAAAAGCGTTAATAGAGTCAGCCGTACATGTTCGAACAAGCGTCGTTCTAATTGCCGATTCTCTTTCTCATATTTTCTTTTTTCTTCCTTTTAAAAGTTAAGGAGTGATATAATTATTTTATCATCAACTGTATAGCCTGAAAGGCCGAAAGATAATCTTTATAGCTAAAGTCAAGAATTCTTTTTAAGCTTGCAATGTACTCCTCATCATCCAGAAGCCAGTATGGAACAATGATGTAGTTTTTTTTGCGCTACACCAAAGCTCTATTTCCATAATTTTTTGGTCAGTGAAGGTTCGGAACAATAGCCTGCTTTTCTAATTTTTCGAACTAAGGAGAGAGAGGCCAAAGTTAAGTCCAACTTGGACTTTTTATTTCCTCTGGACACGAAAAAGATCCCGGATTAAATTTCTCTATGACATCAATGAAATCAAAACTCAAAATTACTTTTTTCAGCATTGCGCTATTCAGGTAAACATGAATTGGCTGATCTAAATCAACATTCATATCTCCAACATAAGAATAGGCAACTTGTTGTCGTGCTGAGAGTTTAAAATAGATTGGAAGAAGGGAGCCGACTTATATTAGGCCCATAAACATTAATTACATAGAATATGAAATATATATATATATATATACTAGGGGGTATTATAGGAACATAATATTAAGATATCAAAATTTATCCCCCTGCAAAAGTTGCGTCATAAGAAACTAAATGATCGTAGAAAAATGGATTTTGGTTTGATCCCCCCCCTTACCCCCCTCCCAAATTGTGTTCAAAGGTTATGAAATAAAACTTGTTTGTTATTACTTATTTTGAAAATATATATTTTACAAAATTTAGCAATGATCAATTTATGAGTTTGTAATTTTTGAAAATTTTCGTCAAATAATATTTTGTACCAATAAATGAACATAAGTGCTGACGCACCAACCATTTTTTAAATAACAGCTCCTTCTAGGGTTCTTTTATAGTTTTAAGAAGGAAAAATAATAAGAAGGTATTCATGTTGATGTTTTTAAGTTATTTTTTAAATACTTTACTTTTCACATCTTAATTTTGATACTGTAAATTTGACACACAAAATTAAATTATATATTGTTTCTTTGTTTCCAATGTAAGAGTTTTTTTACTTTTGGAGATGCCTTCGTTACTAATTTCACAGCCCTTTCCACTGATTGTGAATGGCAAGGATAATAATATTATTAAAAGATGTTTTTTGCTTCTAAAATATCTTCCTCAGGCAAAATGTGACGAACAGACAAATTTATATTAGACCAGTCGATAAGATTAAAATAATGATTAGGATTAAAGTTGATAGTAAAGGGTAGTTGAAGGTTTCTTTGTTTTTTAATATTCTTTTTTGCAAGCAATTTTTTCCAGGGAAAATATTCTTGTTTCCATTCTTTATTGGTTAGGTCTGCTAGCAATATATTTTCAGGGTGGGCAAAAAGCGTTTCTCTTGAGTACTTTTCAATATAAGGGGCTAAATTTTCATCCATCTCTTGTAATAAAGTTATGGCGAATTGGTAATGCTTTGAGCCTTCAATCAAAAGAGGATTTAACTTGGTTTGAAACCATATAAGAGCGTAAAACTTAGTATAAATTTTAAAAGTTTTATGTGAGACTCAAATGGACTTTTTTAGTGAAATATTCTTAAAATTATGTTGGCTTTAGTAAGCTATCTGCCTCATGTAATGCTCCTGGAGACCTGTAGCAAAAGCTTGAATTCGAAAATTTTCTTGTTTGTATATCTCATGTAATTTCGTAAAAATATTTTTGATCTCTGCTTAATGAATCCCCTAAATTTTGATTTAAGTATTTTACTTTTCCTTCAACAATTTCACATTTTTTTATATTGAATTTTGAGTAAAGTCTGTATTAATTAATTTTCTAATTGTGTGTGCCATCAAAATGCTTAAAAACTTCTCTAAAAGGTAACTCATTCATGTGTAGAAGCCAAATAATCCACTGAAGTGGTCTTTCAAGAGATAACTCCGGTCTTTTTATTACTCCTGACATTGGTGTAGCATCCATAACACACAACAGCGACCTAGGTATCAATGCTTTAATGTTCTTCGATTACTAAAGTAATTTTTTCGCTTGATCTTCCGCTATGCCACTTATTGGTAATACGTGATCAATGTATTCATGGTGGGGTTCTAAATTTTTTTTTTAAACAATCAGATTAAGTTTTAAAATAACAAGTTACCTTTAAAAATGACAAGATGCTCCACTTTATCAGTTTAGATAATATTTTTCATCGTTTTATTATTATCTGCAAAAGTTTGTGGATATAATCAACATCATAGATTATATTATCAACCATGGGAGGGAGTTACTGTATGAAAATAAGATGTGAAAAATAAACTTATTTAAAATATAACTTAAAAACATCAACATGAATACCTTCTTATTCTTTTTCCTTCTTAAACTATAAAAGAACCTTAGAAGGAGCTGTTATTTAAAAAATGGTTGGTGCGTCAGCACTTATGTTCATTTATTGGCACAAAATATTATTTGACAAAAATTTGCAAAAATTACAAACTCATAAATTGATCATTGCTAAATTTTGTAAGATTATTTTTTTCAAAATAAATAATAACAAAAGTTTTGCTTCATAACGAAACCTTTAAACGCAATTTGGGGAGGTTAAGGGGGGGGGGGGTCAAACCAAAATCCATTTTTCTACGATCATTTAGTTTTTTATAACGCAACTTTCGCGGGGGGTGGTAGTTTGATATCTCAATATTAGGTTTCTATAATACCCCCTAATATATATATATATATATATATATATATATATATATATAGGGTGGGGCAAACTAACTTCCTTTTTAAAATTTGTGGCATTTGGTGTGTAGTTGTAGTGGAGAAGTGAGCGTGGGCTCATTTCAAAGAGGCAGGCGTAAAGTTTTCTTGGAAATACAGTCAGTCACTATCATGCGTTGGAGCAGAGAGGAGCGTGCGTTTGCCGTGGAGGCGTATTTTTCCAACCATCAGTCTGTGATTGCAACCCAGCGCTCTTTTCGCACTCATTTTAATGTTGCACCTAGAGGCCCTGTTCCGGACCGGAAGTCAATCGTAGCATGGGTCAAAACGTTCAGAGAAACAGAGTACAACACAACAAAGAATTCGTATAGCTAGGCGCGTCAGAACACCTGAAAACATCGAGGCTGTGAGGACTTCAATTTTGCAATCTCCACAACGTTCTGCCGCAAACATGCATCCGCTCTTGCACTATCAGCTCGCAAATTGAAGAATTAGATCTAGGGCAGATTTGATTTCAACAGGACGGAGCAATGGCGCACACCTCAAGGGCTTCAATGAATGTTTTGCGAGAACACTTTCCGGGGCGCCTGATTTCAAGAAGAGGCGATTTGGAATGGCCAGCCCGTTCACCCGACTTATCCCCTTGTGATTTTTTTTGTGGGGTTACTTGAAATCCCGAGTTTATATGAGTTTCAAGAAGGAAAAAGAAAAAGAGGGTACTCATGTTGATATTTTTAAGTTTTTAAGCTGAAGGTAGAAACACTCAATGAGATATAGGTGGTGTCATTTAGTATAAATTGTTATTCTTTGGTAAATTAATCATAGCCTATAACAATTATTAAAGGAATGTTTACCCGGCTAAGATTCCAAGTTTCATTGTCAACGAAGTCTTCAAGATTGCTCTCAGGAGAAATCTTCGGTAGGTTTGGTTTACCCGTCGGAACTTCACAAACTGCGTTCTCCGGCATAATCATTGCGTCGGCAATCTTTTTTTTTGGAAACATCGACAACGATGTTGGAAAACAGTGCGTAGAAGGCATTCCGACCGTTGAGGTACCAAGTGTGGCGGTGGAGTGTATTGTATTTAAAAGATAACTTAAAAACATCAACATGAGTACCCTCTTTTTCTTTTTCCTTCTTGAAACTATAAAGAACCCTAGTAGTAGCTGTTATTTAAAAAATGATTGGTGCGTCAGCACTTATGTTCATTTATTGGCACTAAATATTATTTGACGAAAATTGCATAAATTGATCATAGCTAAATTTGTAAAACTAATTCTTTTCAAAATAAGTAATAACAAAAAAGTTTTACTTCATAACGAAACCTTTGACACCAGTGACGTCCTATTTCTAACAATGCTAGAGATTTTTTATTTAAATAAATTCTTTTTTTCAGCATAAAAAATGAACCAGAATCGCTGGGTATATTTAAAAGAACTAAAAAAGTGGTTTCATTTTGGGAGGTCTATATATATATATATATGTATATATAGTGCTTTTGTCTTGTCAGGTTTGATGTAAATATTTAAAAATGAGCAAAATATGTTTTATTATTATCATTACAGGAGGATTTGTACAATATTATTTTATAATTTAGTATTTTAAAGTACTGGTACAGCCAAAAGACAGATTTTTTTGTAAATAACGTGGCATTCTTCTCTATTTAAGCCAACATAATGTTAAGCGTCGAAGTAGGATCTTACATTAATATAACCCTATATATTAAAATACAATTTTAAAACTGCATCTCAAAGTCATCAACAAAGTATCATAATATATCAAACCCCAATTGCATGTTAGTCAAATGTATTTTTTCTCATATCTTAATATATTAAATAATATTATAGGTCGTTGAAAGCTTGCTTCTATATGTATAAGTACAAGAACCTCTCAAAACATAAGACTATATAAATACTTTGTTGTCATTCTCTGCCATATAAACTATTGCTGCATGCTTAACTTTTGTTTGGAAGTTGGACTTTATATTTTTCATCTTCTCCCTCCTAGTTTTCTTTATATTTATATATACAAATATGCTTTTGGCCTCTTGAGATTTACAAATAATAATAATAAATAAATATAGAAAAACTTAAGTGAGCTTAAAGAAAGTCTCTTAGGAATACGAGCTCGACAAAGGATGAAAGTAAATAGTATATTGTAAAATATTGCAGGGTCTTTTTTAAATTCCTTGTCAAATTATTATGACACTTCATGTAGCTTTGAAATGCATGTGCAGATAGTAACTATTTGTTTTTAAACAACATTCTTTTGTTATAAAAATATAATGTTTATACATACACTGGAAGGTATTGCATCATATATATATATATATATATAATACATATATATATATATATAGGGAGTACACGTATAATCCGGACTAACTTTGATCGGTTATGTCGTTTTTGTTTTTGAGATATTGCAACGCACATATGTACGCTACTGCGCTTGCATCTTATCTATCTGCCAAAAAAAACAGATTGAAAATCAGTCAACATTTAGCCATGGAAGAGGAGTAAAGGCATGCGATGTTCGCTTCCTTCCGTACCGGGAGGAGTCCAAAGGATGTGATAGAGTTCTTCAACTACCCCAAGTCGACCGTTTACGACCAGTGGAAGGCTTGGAACTCTTTCAAAAAAATTATGCTCATCGCAAAAAGCGTTCTCGGTCCCTGGAGCCACCAGGACCGACGAGTTTGTCGCTGAGGTGGAGAGGAAGGTCAACGAGGACGGCAACAAGTCCTACGCCAAGTTGAAGAACGTCGTGAAGCCCTGGATAGACCTGGTGGCGAATGGGAGGCCCTATGTCTTCCAGCAGGACTCGGCTCCCGCCCACAAGTCGAGGGAGACCCAGGCGTGGCTGTTGGAGAACCTCCCCTACCACTGGAGCCCGGACTTGTGACCCGCCAACTCCCCTGACTGCAACCCTCTCGACTATTTCTTCTGGGGCATTGTCGAGAACAAGACCAACAAGCACGCTCACAACACTCTCGACTCCCTCAGGGCCGCCATCGTGGAGGAGTTCGCCAATATGAAGAAGGACGTCGTCGCCAAGGCCTGCGGCCGCTTCAGGCACTGCCTCGAGATGGTCGTCGCTGCTGATGGGGACTATATTGAAAAATAAATATCTATATATGTGTGCCTTTCATTTATCAAAAAATTGTTGAAAAATATTGATAAATAAATAAGTTATCAACATTTCAAAATTTGTTTTAATTAGTACGGATTATACGTATACGCCCTGTATATACTTGCATATATATATATATATATATATATTATATATATATATTCTGAGAGCTAGAAAAATTGAAGTGAAATCTTTTAATATTTATATTTGAAGCATTACATTTTCTTGAGTTGATACTCAAGTTTATAAATTAATAAATCCCTTTTGGGTTTATTTCTTAAGATTTTTAAAAATACATTAACTTTTAAATATATTTTATAATTGTATCTTAGTTATAATATTAATATTAAAATTAAAGTAATAGTATTTCAAAATAT
Organism: Caligus rogercresseyi; assembly: GCA_013387185.1. Classification (NCBI taxonomy): domain Eukaryota; kingdom Metazoa; phylum Arthropoda; class Copepoda; order Siphonostomatoida; family Caligidae; genus Caligus; species Caligus rogercresseyi. The sequence goes on along the minus strand of CP045907.1, from coordinate 52,921 downwards.
TGATATTCTAGTCACATCTACGAACAAAATAAAATAATATATCCTGATTTTTGTTTAACTAAATAATCTAATATAAACCGAATGGCCTTTGAAAACCAGGAGTTTACTCAAAGTTATTTTCCATTTATGTAGAAGGCTCTGAATCTTCATGTAGTGATTCAAGTCTCTATGGTGAAGGATCCATTCACTTCAAACGGATAGTTAGTAGAATTTCTAAACTATATTAAATTAGAAATAGTATTAGATATTTGAATAGAATACAGACGCCTTAATTTGATGAAAGATGGAATTGTAAATAAAATAACACACAAATAAACAATTTAGTAAAATTAGAGTACCTGCCAAAATTCCTGCAATAAAAAGTACATATCAAAGTGAATATAACTTACATTCTATTTTCTATCAGATATCCATAATTTTTTGTTCGTTCAGCTTGTAGAGTAGATCCACCCCGGCGGAGGGGTTTAGTCATGTACCAGCGTGTAGTTATTACCTCCGCCGAAGGAGGTATTGTTTTTAAACTGGCGTTTGTTGGTTTGTAAGCAAGATAACTCAAAAAGTACTGAACGGATTTGGATGAAATTTTGTGGAGTTGTTGGAAGTGCCAAAAAAAAGAAGTGATTAAATTTTGGCATCTCTGAGTGCAGAATTAAGGCGCCAAATGAGCTAAATACTACTAAATTTTTCAAGTTAGCCTACTCTGCCAATAGATGTCGCTGTGCTGTGAAATTGGGTGCCGGGAGCGTCTTCCTCTCGGAATTTCCGTCTAGGGGAACCCTCCCCGTCTCTCTACGCCTCCCCAGTCGTAAAAATCCGCCTTGGAAGGCTCATGACGGCGGAGGTTTGCACTCTCTGAGTGTATATATGCCTCTAGTTTTCACTGGCGTTGTTGGTTTGTATGTTTGTTTGTTTGTCAGCAGGATAACTCAAAAAGTACTGAGCGGATTCAAATGAAACTTTGTGGAGTTGTTAGAAATGCCAAAAGGAACAAGTGATTAAATTTTGGCATCTCTAAGTGTTTTTTAATATGCAAATGAGCAAAATACTACTACTAATAATAATGAAATGGGGTCTCTATTCAGGAGTAGGAAAGAACAAACGCTTAAAATATCCATTGACGTAATATTGTTCATTTATCAGCTAAGGACTACGTCACTGGGTGCTTAAACTTCTTTCTCTTCCCGTCTTCCTCTTAATATAATATTAAATAAAATATAACGCTAATATTAAGAGCATGATGAGAAAAGAAAGGAGTTTAAACATCCAGTGACGTATTTCTGAATTGACTAATAAATAGTATGACGTCAATGGATATTTTTTAGGATGGCTCTCTCCTCACTCATTATTCACCAAACACACCTACTTATCTAGACATATATGATTGGATTGTAATTCTGTTAAGTGATTCATTAGGTGGGGATCGGCGGAGGTTTGCACTCTCTGAGTGTAAATATGCCTCTAGTTTTCACTGGCGTTGGTGGTTTTGTTTGTCAGCAGGATAACTCAAAAAGTACGGAACGGATTCGGATGAAACTTTGTGGAGTTGTTGGATGTCAAAAGTAACAAGTGATTAAATTTTGGCATCTCTGAGTGCAGAATTAAGATGCAAAACGAGCTAAATACTAATAAATATTTCAAGTTAGCCTACTCTGCCAATAGCTGTGCTGTAAGATCGGGCGCCGGGAGCGTCTTCCTCTCGGAATTTCCGTCGAGGGGAACCCTCCCCCGTCCCTCTACGCCGCCCCAGTCGTGAAAAATCCGCCTCGGAAGGTTCATAAGGACCCCGTGACGGCGGAGGTTTGTACTCTCTGAGTGTATATATGCCTCTAGTTTATTGTATTATTTCGAAGTTTCTATCTGCACGAACCTTAGGCTTATTTTCATATATAAAGTTTACATTAACTGACACCCCAAAACAGAAGTGCAGTTTGATACACTTAATTAAAAAACTTTTTCATAACAAGAATAGTTTCTTAGGCATGTCACTGGCAGCTTTCTTTTTTTGCAAGAAACTCTAGAGCAAATTATCAAATAAACAATTTATCTTACTTTGAAAACTTTTTTCCCCATTTTATATGATATTAATTAGACATGTTGCACTTTAAAATAATTTATTTTGATATATAAGTAAACAAAGGTCGCTTTCTAACAAAAGAGCCTATTTTGTATAATAAACATAGTTGGGGTACTTATGTACATACGAAATTTATTTAATTTGACGAAAAACATTTTTTGCATATTATGTAGCAATCACTTAATTATACATTTAATTATTATTCAAACGTTGAATTGGTATGTTGGGGAGAATCCTTTTTTATCATTTTTTTTATTTATTATAAAATTTATTTTTAGAGTGAAATTTTAAGTTTCTCTTTATATTAATATAATTTTAAAAATATTCGTTGATGTTCTTAATATTTTTTCATGAAATCCTTTGTAATTTTTATATGGCCGAAACAAAACACAAAACAATATTTTTCGTTAAACACAAGATTGAGACATCCTAACGAAAGAACATTAGCTGTTTAAGCATTTTCTGTTATTATTGTAAAAAAAATTCAACCATTCATTCAACAGTTAGATGAGGTGAGCAACACTTTATATCTTAACTTTTCATTATCTTATAATTTGCAAGATAAAATATATTTTATTTATACAAATATGTTTATGTCGAGACCATGACTCGTTTTTATCTCTACATCGCTCTTTTGTCCGAAGCCTTGTTTGAGCTGGGGACGGTCCAATCCTTGAACACCATTTCAGCTGCTAATTAAATATTACAATTTTATTGATAGAGGACAATGTCATTTTTTCTTTTTAAAGAATAAAAAGACTTCAAGCTCTCCGTTAACTTTGAGGAGACCCTTAGCACCCTCGTGTGTTCGTTTGGTGCATTTTAGCCCGCACTATATAATGTTATTGTTCATTAATATATGCAGCTTTTATAGCACATAAAACATTTGAATCCATTATTAAAGTAATGACGGAGGACAATGATCATTTTCATAACTCATCATTCCATTTTTATATCTTCTATTAAAATTCCCCGTCAACTTCAATGGACATAAAAATTCTTGCATAACAATAAATATACTTTATACAATTATGCGCGGAATTTTATGTTGCATAAAGAGGCATAAAAATATATAGGTACAATTGACATGCCAATGGCTCTAGTTGGGATTTTATGAGTCAAGAGTCTCCGCTATTGTTGTTGGCATGAGCCCCTTGAAGTAAAGAGGGGTTCTTAGGAGCAGTTTATTTCTATAAAAAGAATGGGAGGAACATTTAGAATATGATTTTCTATGGACGAAAAAAACTCATATAGTATTATTTTCGATCTCATAAATTTTTGAAAAGAGAAAGAATGAAAATGTTCATTTTTTCTTCTTTTTTCTAAGCACATTTGCTCTATTTAATTTTGTATATGGGTATAGTCCTTGGTGGAGTCAAATTTAAGACACTCACATATGTAAATATGGGCGAAATGAATATTTATATTTATTCATATACATATTGTGGCTCTTAGTTTATTATATGTGAGAACGAAAAGTTATAGGCAAAGGAATTAATAATGTTTTCACAATATAAAATAACTTTTGTATGACAAAGCAAATGTGCCTTGCTTACTGTCTTATATAGAACTATTTTGTGGTCTAAATAATGGTGAAGAGGGACTTGAATTCACGTTCATCATGTTCGGAATTCAGTAGTATATATGTATATATATACAGTGTCGGAAGCCAAAAACGGAAAATTCTGATTGCTAATAAAATGGTTGACTTCAACTAGAACAACAAGGGGTAGAACATGTAGCTTTATTTATTCTTAAATAAGACAGTATTAAATAATTAATTTTCAAATGATAGCCATTGGCAGCCACCATGGCTCGAGACGAGGTCGGAAGGCCCAGCACACTTTACGGACATGCTCCTGTAACATGGCGGCCACTCCTTCTCCACGGAGACCTTCAGGGCGTTAACACTCGGGTGAGGAGTAGCACGGGCTTTACTTTCCACAAAGCCTCAGATTCCATAGTCCAAAAGCGCCTGCATCAGTGAGGACAGGGGCCAGAAGCTGCAGGTCAAAAATCTGCAAAATTCTGCTGACACCACTGTTGCAATGCTTTAGCTTTGTGCCCCGGGCTCCATCCTGTTGCCATAGTAATTGCATCCAGGGTATGTTGTATCCATCCAGGGCTTTACAATGTCCTCATAACCTCCAAGTGCTCCTTAGCCCCCACCCGGAGGCCCTTAGGGAACCATATGGAAGCATCTTCTTCAATTTCAGCAAGAGGCCTATCAGGAACTCATTTGTCAGGATTTTGTTGTGGCCACCGCTACCAGGCTTCCTCTCAAGCTGTCCCCGGCCTCAAGCTTTTTCTTGGTGTCGTACACCATGGTTTTGCTGACTCCCACAATCTTAACAATCCCGCCACACTTACTAGCGCACAGAGTAGATCTGACTCTCGTTGCCTTTTTGCATCCATTTTAAAAACTAAGCAAGCTACATAGCTCAGCTGCATCTTGTTGAAAGATAAGATTCGGAACTTTCTGCAAAAATTAAAAAATTTCGATATCTTTCTTAATTAGTGAGATATAAATATTAAAGTTGATTCCGTTTTTTGCTTCCGCACGGTGTATATATATATATATATAATAATAATAATACGGGATGTTACCCGGCGCTAACTGTACTTTCAGCTTGAAAATAGTCTTTGGACTAGAAAAAATCATACGATAATTTCTGTGATGTCATCATGTGATTTTTTATATGAATTTAGTTTTTGGTTTTAAAAAAGTTGTATTTCTGTAAACTTTAATGGGGGGAAAGAGAGTGACGGAAA
>CP045907.1:20403-47975 GCA_013387185.1 Caligus rogercresseyi | reverse complement strand
TTCAGTCTATCTAATATGTGGGTCTTATATATTTTATAGGCTTATTTATAATTGGTGAATTGAAGATAGTATTTTATTCCCTATAGATCTATTACATCATTAGGAATCTATAAAATATTCGTTTAAATTATATAAATATTCGTGAAGGTAGAGATAAATATGTCCTTGAAAATTTTAACATATTTTCGTTTACTTTCTTTTATATATTGATCCTGAATTGAAGATCTCTATGAAAAGTTATCAATGGTATTTGAAAAACTTTAATAAGAACTATATACTATGAAAGCATTTTACAATGCCTATTCGTTTGCCATGGATTTATATATTTTATAAACAAAAAAAAACGGTATTCAAAAGTGAACAAGGTCAAAGATTATAAGTAGTTTATTTACTACCCTGTTTATTAATTCTTTTCTCTGTATTTTTGTTGATTTTAATTGTTAAACTTGTATTTTTTGTAAGTACAAGACATATTTTATTATATATACCCTTTTGATGTATGTTGTGGACGATAAAGGAGTTAACAACATCATCTCAATAGATAAGAACATCATCTTTCTTAAAACTAATGTATTTTCCCCATGAACCTTCAAGTCGCTTACGAATCCCTTTATCTAGACTCCTCCATTGTGTCATTAATATTAAATTATAAGCCAGTCTTCACCATCTGGTAGAAGCCAAATGTTTTATATAATTGATCTATTTACTACTTTTAAACAAAAAACTTGCATGCAATATAAAAACACAAAACTCAGGGAAACAATCACACACCAGGTATCTGTACCAATAAAGTAAAATAAAATTCAATCTTCAATTAAAGTTTCTTAAATACTATTGTAAATACATAAAGTTATAATTATATTTCGGCTTTTTATATGGACCAGAACCCGTCTTTACCAGTTCATGTACCAAAATGATAAATTTTCTTTTACTGGACGATATTTACAATTTTTGTCGAAAATATATCCTTGCTTTGTAGTAGTATTTATTGTTGAGTTGTCGAAAACTACTTATAAATTTTTGGTGAGTCAATCCATTTTGTATTTGTTTATATATATATATTATATATATATATAGATATATATATCCTTAATTTGTACTATATATATTTTTGAGCTATCGAGAACCACTATAAAAGCAATGTTGGAGGTTGCAGTTAAGAGTAAAATTGAAATCTTTGTTGATACAGGTGGAACCATTGGAGTCATTGATTGTCTTAACATAAATTCTCTGTTGTATATCCCCCTCCGAGAACTCTTTATTTACTGATATAAAACAGCACATGACCATGATTCATGGAGATACAGCATTCTTTGTGTGAGTGCTCAAAGCAGATAATAGCATATTAGTAGAATTTTCTTCAAAAGAATGTTCAAAGAATAAGAGTGTGTGTGTGTGGCCCTTTCTACGAACCTCTGGCATCTCCATGAAGTGTCTTACTTGTTCCCCCAAGTGTGTGTCTAACAATAAAACCCTTTGAATACCTATAATAGCCATGATAATATCTCTTCCTTATCATTTTTTTAAGTTTGCATATCATTTTCTATGGATTGTATTACTATTATTTGAATATGCCTATTTCGATATTCACAATTAAACAGAGACTTCAAAAAAGTTTACTTCACTTAAAAGATTATGGTTTGAATGCTTGCTCATGCTTCAAAATATATTTGATTCGTCTATTGATACTCAAATGTGTTATGGATTTTTTTTTTTTGCCTTGTAATGGATTAGCCTAACTGATCGAATAGATTTAGCATTGATGGGACTCTATTTAAACAAATAGAACTAGCTTTAGACATTCTTTAAACAGTTATATTTATGTATCTGAAATTCGTTTTACTTGAAAAATCATGCATATGTTTAAATTTCATGTTCCAGACCTAAAGCGATCTAAAAGAATTCATAACCAGCCAAACCATTTCCCCTTGGTTCTCTTGTCAATAACTTGGAACATAACAATGGCAGTGTCTTTTATCTGAGTCCCTTTGACTTATATTACCTCCGCCGAAGGGTATTGTTTTCACTGGCGTTGGTTTGTTGGTTTGTTTGTTTGTTGTTTTTTAGGGTTTGTTGTTTGTAGGTTTGTTGGTTTGTAGGTTTGTTTGTTTGTTGTCAGCAGGATAACTCAAAAAGTACGGAACGGATTTGGATGAAACTTTGTGGAGTTGTTGGAAATACCCAAAGTAACAAGTGATTCAATTTTGGCATCTCTGAGTGCAGAATTAAGATGCAAATACTAATAATATTTTCAAGTTAGCCTACTCTGCCAATAGTGTCGCTGTGCTGGGAATCGGGTGCCGGGAGCGTCTTCCTCTCAGAATTTCCGTCGAGGGGAACCCTCCCCGTCCCTCTACGCCGCCCCAGTGTGTGAAAAATCCGCCTCGGAAGGCTCATAAGGACCCCGTGACGGCGGAGGTTTGCACTCTCTGAGTGTATATATACCTCTAGTTTTAGCTATTTTTTCTTCAATCTCACTAAAAGCTTTCATTGACTCTTGATATCCAAAAGAAGTACAATGAACTCTTTTAAATATAAATGTTCTAAAAACCTATGTTGTCTGTAAAATATAACTACTCAGAGTAGCATGAATGAGAAAAATAAAACAAACGCCCTTGGTCGCTTGGTCATCATCCACTTTAAGAAACACTTAGACCTTTTATGTTAAATAAAGATAAAAAGGAGAAAAAAATATGTGAGCTTTATGGCATAAGTTACACATCAAGTCAGTGGATTGTACATAAGGCCAAGATGGGAAGGGGGGGGGGGGAGGGAGGTGTCATAAAACTCCTCCCTATTAGCATTGAAGAAATGTAAACAACTGAGCAATTTGCACATCTGTGTCAATGGCTTTATTTCGCTCTGCCTTGGTCAATTAAAGCTGCTTGCTGTTAGAGAAGACATAATTTGTGTTTATATAAAGAAGAATGTGTTAAAAAATACTGGAAATATGAATGTGGGAATGAGGCAAACCTATTGCAAAGCGTTACGCTACATATGTAAACAAATTATATAAAAAGCTACATTAAGATTTATATTTTTATCTCTGATATATTTTCATTTTTTATACTTCTCCAAAATACTTCATTTTACACAAACTTTCTACTTATATTTCGATTTTTACGAAATTACATTTGAACAGGTTAGAACTGACATAATATTTTTTATAAATTTGTTACAGTATTATAAAATATAATGGCATATATATTTGCATATATGAAATACAATTACTGTTCTATATTTAAATTTCATTAAAACTTTATAGCCAAACGATTTCTACTTGCAAATATGATAAAGTCGTTAAAATTGAGGACATTTGGGTCACAATAGTGATAAGAATAATGGGGATATCTTAAGTATAAGTGCAAAGAATCATATTTATCACATAAGTATTAACGTATTAGCCAAAAATTTGTTTCAGCATCTTTGAACTCAGATAATGCTTATCCGATTCAATGTTGTTATAAACGCAAAGAATGAAATTAATGCTACAAGCATTGAAACACAAAGAGAAAAAAATGTTGGTTAATCTAACAGCTAGCTCCATATATGAAAAGGAATTATATATAGGTAGAAGATCACATGCAGTTTTTAAGCATGCATATTTGTATTTGAATGTAAGAACTGCATAGGCACTAGATAAATCCTTACATTTTATCCACTTATATACAATAATATGTACGTATTAAAACATGTGAGACAAAAAATACGTGATTACTGTAAGAGCTACTACCATATAAGAAAGGAATTATATATAGAAGATCACATGCAATTGCAGGTATACATACATATTTGAGCATATAGAAGAAACATTGTTAATCACTTAAGTATGCATTCAAATTCAGTAATAAATTATTACAAATGAATTGTTATCACATTAATTAATAGGTTTTTCCCTAACTTTAGTCTCATTAATTATATAAATAAACTGTACTCTATGTTTTTTATCAACCCTAAGTCTGATTCAACTAGAGTTTTCAAAGGACTTTAATACTATCCATGAGTCACAAGAGCAACTCTTAGTGTCTCTAAGAGTCCTATAAAGACATTCTTTGCCTTATATAACCCACGAAGCTGACTCATCTGCAGTGATCCTGTAAAATAAAACTTTTATATCAAGTGTTTTATTGTTTAATCGGGTCTTCTTCATATATATATATATGTGAGTGTGTGTTTTTTTTTCATGTGTACATTCTATTCTTTTATACTCTATACCCACTGCAGCATGTCTAACTACAATCAAACAATGATAATACTGCTCCTTCTCAACTTTTGAAACACTTAAAAAGTACTTCTCTTTGAACTGTATATTTTCAATATCTAATGCCATAATGGTCAGGCTGGGGGGCTTGTTGAAGTAGAAGGGGATATGTGGTGTAGTGTAATCAGGGTTTGCCTAGTAAATGATATAGGCATAAATGCATTAAAACGACCTTCAAGGTTTCGAAACTATAAATGACATTAAAAAGTTTATATTTGAATGCATTCAAATATCAAAAAATGACACCACTGCGTAATATATGCGCAACAAAAGGGGGAAATATTTTAGAACGGAAGCTAAAAGTATTTCGATATCTAAACACACCTACAAATTTAATATTTTTATATGATTATAAAAGCAAATTTTTGAGCGATCATCAAAAATTACTGTATCCAAAATGCACTGCAATATAAAGATATTACTAACAGATCCATAAGAGCTCAGCAGTTCGATCCCTAACCTATGTAATAACTGGATACACATAATAAACTGTATAAAAAAGGGAAGATCAATATCTCTATGATCAGCTGACGACAGCCATCTTATTATCTTTTATATACACTATTAAAGTCGATGGAATAAAGAAAAGACGAAGGATTTATTATTATTGCTTGGGCAGTCAAAGTATTTTAAAAACTAAGGAATGGAATAAGAAGGAATGACAAAAGGTATACTTAGTGACGTCATATTAAGGAACAACTTTTTGTTGAAAGGTTACCATGGATTGCATTACTGGACATTTTTTATTTCAAAAGAGTTTTTTCTATTTCCATGGCAACTTAATTGTTTCATCTAGTGGGGTAGTCATTTTAGTCATTAAGGAGCTCTTTGTATGGAATGAATATTTTGAGTATCTAGCTATTACTTAAGTCCGATCAATGGAATTTGCGACCAAAACATAATGAAAAATAGATTAAAAGTCTGAATTATTCCTCTTACATTTACACATTGCAACAAAAAATATTTACAAATTCATTCTAGTACATAATTTATGAACGTATGAAGTGATTAAATTCAATTGGAATGAGATTCTTTAAGTTTGTACAAGTGAGCTTTATGAGGATTTTTGAAGATATGGCGAACTAACAATCAGGACCTTTTGTAATATTTATATTACAATATTATATTATCTTCGAAGCAAAATCACAAACATTTATATTTATATATATATACACACTTTCTTTACATGTTTTATTTTAAATATTTGTTATAACATTCTAGTCATTGACCCGATAAGAAAATATTATTTTTCTCTCAAATTTTCTAAATGCTCAGTTGCTTCTCTGATATATTCATCTTGTGTTTAAATGAACGATATGTGCTTTTGGCAAGGGGTTGATAGGTCAATCGATGATGAGTTAAATTTTTGATCATTTATTTCACAGGATACGATTCCATTCAACCAAATAGTGAAAAAAGTTGATTTAATTTAAAATATTGCGCAATAGCATGAAGCCGACTGCTGACAGCAAATAGAGTTGTATTCATGTATTTATCTAGAAGTCACACTTATTTAGTTCAGGAACAATAAACAATTGAAGACTTAGAATGCCTTTAACGTATTCCTTATTCCAATAAAAAAAATCCAATACTCACCATGTTCAATATAAAATAAACATAAGAGAGAAAAAATAGGGAAAACAAAATCATTGTGAACAATAAAACCTAAATAAAATGAAAACATCAGAAAAAGCCTCTACCAGTATAAATATTTGTTCAAAACATACATACATATGTGGGCTGTCAGCTAAAAAGCATTTTTGATGGATTAGTTTCGGCGAAATTGGATGATAGTTTTTAAGGGTGTATCTTTCATAAAAATAAAAACGTCATAGTTTAGCTACAAAAAAAGCAACTAATTTTATTTCACATCATTGATTATAAAATAATTTGTATTTATTGACACAGTTCATATAAATATAATATATAAAACAAAGGAAATATATATAAAGTGATGCAAATGCAATAAAATAAATTTATTTTTTAACAAAGTTATTTCACGGTCTTGATCTCTAGTGGAAAAACTACATGCCTGCTAAAATTTACATTGATGATATTAACTAAAAATTCCTTAGTGTCATTAAAAATATGTGTATTTATATAATATCAATAATAATTTTAAAATCCTTTAAATACTTCAATCTAATAAAGGTAAATTAATCAATCCCTAATATACAAATAATGGATTTTAGGGCATTGTTTGAATCATTTTACAACCAGGAACATAAAATAGATTAACGTTTGATATCGAACTCGAGTTCAAACGTTTATGGTTTGTTTTCTTGTTTGACTATAGGATCCAAGAGTACGAGTTGAAGTCGAGTCAGATCCAAGACGGAATCGAATACGTTGAATCCTTTATTATTCATACTATTTGAAAATGTATCAAAAACATTACGAAAGGAGAGACCCTGAAAAAAAGTAGAAGCCCAAAAATGTATTCCCTTTTCATGATTAGCAAAAGTTGTCAATTATCAAACAACGTTTAACATCGGGTTTGTCTAAAATATTCAGACACTTCTTATAAAATATTATTTCAATTGCCTTTTTTGCTAATTAAAGTGTGTTAACATATTCATCATTTAAACTGTCTAAACACTTTTATTATTTAAATTGTATAATCTTTTTTATTAACTAAAAAATAATAATATATACATATTCTAAGCAATAATTGTTTATAGAAGAATCATTAAAGCTCATATTATGAATGACCTCATAATACAGATAGATTAGTTGACTTATATTGGACCTATATTTACAAAAACCAATTATATTTATTTATTGGTTTTGAAATCGATGAGATTTACTTTATTTGGGCCCCAGAAATGCTAATGAAGTGGCCAATTTTGGGCGGAACCAATGAACATATCGGCTTATTTGATATTAGGGTCCAAACGATGGTTTGAAAGACTTTTATCTATAAAACAGGATATTAAACATTTCTTTTTATACAAGTCAAACTTTTTTAATATGTACAAGTTTATACAGTAACCACCTCGATTTGAAAGTATGTTGGGAGTAGATCTACGTATATCATATAATGTTAAGCAAACTTGAGATTTTTATAAGCCGTTTGATTTTATCAAAAAAATTAACTTCAACGTTACACCCAGTTTTATAAATAATATAAAAAATTATAAGCTGTTGCATCAAAAATAAAATAAATTTTGATAGATTCTGCCCATATGATCCATGCAGAAGGCATTCCAGGGGCCCAAAATTATATACTTACATTTTAAAGCGTGTTAAGTGACGAAACTTGTCCATTTAAATGGTTTTGAATGAAAAAAGTTAAATTGTACACTATTATGTACATATTGCAAAGTAAATAATTTAGTATTAGTATGATTGTTTGATGAACCATAGTACAAGTATGAATGGCAGTGCTACGGGCATCCTGAAATGAAGGGTTAATTTGATTACTTAATACAAAATACCTTATTTATTTATATAGTTGTATTATGATCTACAAAAATACAAATAATAATAAATTATTATTATTCAGAAACTGCAAAGAAATCAACAGGCTTGTTGAAGGAGTGGACAAAACAACCTTTGAGGAACGTGTGGGGAGACAATTAACGCGGGATGAGAAGCTCTACGGTTTTCATCCCCAGTCGAAAATATTCAGAACCGCCTCCAAAGTAATAGCCAAATTTCAAACATTGATATCATATGCATATTTTACGAAAATAAAGTTACGTAATCAATTGTCACCGTTGCTTTAAACGAATTTAATTTTTTAGAATGTTTTTGATGTCTTTTTTAAATCGTTTTCTATGTGGTTGTTGGAAAGCTTTATTTTATTAGTATTTTATGTATTTATATTTTTTTTAGCTTTCTCTCTGTTATGATTTAAATAGGATAAATAAAATATTGTGAAAAAATACAAATAATAATATGTAAATAAGAAATCTTGCGTATGTTGAAGAGTCACCATTACCCCCCCCCCCCCCCTCATTCTCTCCTGTAAGCAAGTATTATTTGTTCTATACAATATGGAAGTAGAGGCAATAAGGAGCTCCTAAAAGAAAAGGTCTTAGCACCCCCCTTTCTTACTTGTTATTATATTAGAAATGTACTATATATAGACAAATACAAATTCCGACCCTCCCCCCTCCTCACCCGACTATTTTTTCATACAATTTGTATCAGATGTGCTTCTTGTTTTTTTTGAGAGACGTTGTAAAACCAATTTGATTGTATATGACAAAAAGTGTTTGAAGAAAATAGGGGTTCCAGATTATATATGTACTAAGTACCTTTTGTATGTGAATGTATTTACGTATCTAAGTATTTCAGATTTCTAGGCACAATATTTTGAGTATATTAGTTATAGACGTTGAAAAGTCGGAGTAGTAATAACTTTCATACTTCAAATATATGCTCTGTACAATACATTTCAGAAATAGGTATGAAAGGTATATAAAGAAGTACAAAAAGTATTTCATACTTCTGTGAAATAGTTTAGGAAAAAAAAAATATTCAATGGAAATCCATTTTAGGAGTATTATTGGTAGATTCTGCGATTATCAGTATGTATTGTAAAAATATCCACTAATAGAGTGATAAATTCCCATCTCAATTTAATCACTCAATGAAATGATGATTCCAAAATAAAAATTATTTAATTAATTACTTTTCGATCCATTAATCATTCCAATTGCTTCCTTATATTCAAAAAATATTATAGATATGAATTATTTATTGAAATGCCTTTATTAATATGATTGTTTCTAAATCATTTGCATAGTGTCTTACATTTGTTCCGCTTAAATAATTGTTATTTTTTTATCATTTAAACTACGTATCCATACAAACCATTTTTGTATATCTTTGGTTTAATTTGTTGAAATATATGCCCACTGGGCCAAGACAAAAAATTGCTGTCGATCAATGTTCAAATACCTTTATTCAATATTGCAATAGACTCATTGAAATTTATAAAAAATTCGTTCAATAATATATATATATATATATATAATAATAATCACCAATCTCTGTCCATCCATCCTGTCCGTCCGTCTGTATGTCCGCACGCTATCTCCTCCCACATTTATGGTCAAATTTGAATTTTGAAGGTACCTATGGAATCCTTGGGTCAAGGCGGACCTAATAAAATATTTGCAAAGTGATGGGACAAAAATGAATCAGAAAAATTCACCTTTTCTGATTTTACTACCTACTTTTCAAGGTAAAGAGAGGAAAAAAGAAAAGAAAAAAGCATCTCATGTGACTTAAAACATATTCTTTGTACAAAGTCAAAATTTTATGAGGAATGTTTGTACAAAACAGAAAATTATTGTAACTCATTTAACATTTAGAAAACCTATTTTATTTCCACAAAATCCATGATACAAATTTTAAGAAACTTATGTTATATGAACATATGGGCGCCGTAGGCACCCAAATATTCGAGTATATATATATATATACTCATTCAAGCAAGTAAAAGGATACTACAACGTGAATCTTAATTAGGTTTACAGAGGAATGCTCTCTAAACAATGAACTCTTTGTCTCTTCCCTAAAAAATACAATTACGGATCATTTTGTTTGATGCTGTAATTGCTTCATTGCTGTGTGTGTTTTTGACGGCGTGGATAATTATGGCTTGCCTTAAGTAGGCCAATTAGTCTCCAACAAGAAACAACTAAATAAGTTATATTCATACAAAAAAATATATATATGGAGACTGAATGAGCAACACACTCCTATACAAATGTATATGGGAGGTAAATACCCTGACTTGATTGGAGTCTAGCTCCTTTTGGGATGGTAATTTAATTATATATTATGTATATTGATATGGAGGAAGCTGATATTCGTATACACTCATGCCCCCCCCCCCCCCATTCTATATAATAATCTTGTTAAGCAAGGTTTATTTCTTGACTAATATAATATTCTTATTGGATCCCTTTTTATTAACATCATACTTTTTTAAAGACTTTATTTGCTTAGAGTATTTATAAAATAAATAAATAAATATTATAGTTAAAAATTAAAACTCTAAACATAAGTTAAACAACTTTATTTATTGAACTTATCTAAATTGGTGATTTAGATTCAGTAATTTAAATTATTCATATTTATATAAATATTTTTTTGCTTGGTTTTACGTTTAGGGGTATGTATATTTTTGAGTATGTTACAATTACAGAGACTATTAATATTATAATAATATCCCTATGTTATGTTAGTACTCCGCTTCAAGAAACTTGAAGCTTTAATTATATTTCAATTACTTGATTAATGTTATTGTATCATTAGTTAATATTATTTTTGAATCTTTTTATATTTTTTATAAAAGAGTTTTAGAGCCTATATTTATTTTTTAGGTGCTAAAACTAATTTAAATAAAATGTTTTTTAGTTAAGTCTGTTATGCATTTAAATAAATTTAATATAGTCTAATTAACTAATAAAAAAAGAATTGTATTGACTATAATATGCAAGAAAGACGATATTATTTATCTTAGAAATCCGATCCAAAATTACTTAATAGTACTTAAAGAGTACAAATTGATAATATTTGGTCTTAGGTTTGTCCTGATACCATATACCCCAAAAAATGTAAAGAAATATTGCCATATGTATTGGCTCAATTGTTTTTGTTTCTTTTGTATTCTTTTTTAATTAACACCTCTTGTACTTTATATAATTGTGATACATTTAAGATACGAATAATAAATTCGGTAGAGAGCATTAACATTTATTATTAACAAATATATTGGATTGAAAAATAGGCATTATAGTATTAATATTAGTCTAAGTAACCCAAAGGTTGGACAAAAATGGCCTTCCCCTATCGGGAATCGACCCTGCGTCCTTAAAATTGAGATTTGAACCCGCCATAACACACTGAGCTCCTGCGACAACAGTTTATAGTGGAAGCAAAAGTGTAGATTGCTTTAAGTGATAAAAGAACTATCCCAGCTAAACATTTTTTTCTTATTTTTTGAGTATCTAGTTATTATATAGGGCGGGGGTTATAGCTATATGATTATATTAATGGATAAAAGACAATCTTTAATATAGGCCGCCAGTCAAATTAAATCGATATACCACCAAACTAAGGGTGGAAGAAAGGGAGAGAAAAACGAAACTCGTAAAGTTTTTACGAGTAACTTTTAATTCCGTAATGCGTCCATCAAATATGTCGTTATTATTGCATCGTAAATAAATAAATGCATACATACGGGGATAAAGGAACAATGGGAAAGCAAATACATTAACAATGTGTATTGTATATTATATATACATATTAATAGAAAAGAAAAGCATTTCCCAATGCAATATTCCGAGTTTTTTCAAGGGTTTCTTAATATCATATAAACAATACTTTAGATATATACAATTAATAGAATAACTAGAACTCTACGTCTTTAAAATTAAGGGAGCTCGATAGCCGTGCGTGTTAAGGTGTGTTCAACTCTCGATGTTGGGGGCGCAGGTTGAATCCCGAGAGGGGATGGTCATTTTTAGTCTACCTCATTGATAAGATCCTAGGTTCAATAGACTATTTTAATGCTAGTATGCTTATTTATATCCTGTCGGATGCATATCTATTGAATATAATATATTATATATATATGCAAGCTCTCCTCTTTTCCATGAAAAAGAATTGTTATTTCTATCAAAATTAAAACTTTTTATTTTCGCACATGTAAGAAACACAAGAAGACCATAACAAACCCAAAACATAGGGTAACTACCAAAAAATCAATCTAAGAGAGTGTTATAGCCGTGTGCACTAAGGCGTATTCAACTCTCAATGTTGGGGGCAGTGGTTCGAATACTCCCGAGAAGGGATGGTCATTTTTGGTCTACCTCATTGATAGATCCTAGGTTCGAGTGACTAATTTTAATGCTATAATCCTGTCAGATGCAATTCTATCGAACCATATAGGCAAAAAAAAATTAATAGGATAACAAATATTGAATAAGAATTAATATAGCCATCGAATTGATTAATCAACCACTATTATATAAATTTTCAATTTTGCGAAAAACAATAAAAAAATATTATTTAACTTTGCCTGATTTAAACTGTCGTAATATTGTGATAAAATAAAATTGTTAAATATGTATTCAATATATACACATATTTTGTAAAATGTCATGGTCTGAAAAGTCGTTTAATAACCACGCCCATCATTACAAATTATGAAAACACTTATTGTCTTTCCTAATAAGTCCCATAAATATATATTATTATTATTAATATCAGTTCTGAAGAAATGCCAAAGTTATTGTGTAAATACATAATAGACGTTATAATCTAAAATTAGTACAATGGCAGAGGAACCAAACTAAAAATATCATAACAAACCTCTAACATTATCTAAAGAAGATAATATTTAAAAATATGCCAATAAAGGTATTTTACTAAGTTTTTGAGTTGAGACTTCTAATGTCACCTATAAATATCAATTAAGTAATCCAAGGAGTGCGAAGAACGTGTGCGTTAGGCGTGTCCAATCTCAATGTTGGGGGCGTAGGTTCGACTCCCGAGAGTGGATGTCGTCTACCTCACTGATAAGATCCTAGTTTGATAGACTAATTGTAATGCTACTATGCTTATTTGTATCCATCGGATGCAGTTCTATCGAACCATGTAGGCACCAAAAACCTCTTATTTAAGGATTTTTTTTTTCGTCCTATCTGGCGATAAATGGATCCTTATTCTGGATATAAAACGTAGAAAGAAACATGATTAATTAATAGGTTAGGAATATTCTTTGAGAATGCCTCAGGCATGTCTTCCCTTCTGAACACTGGAGAAAACACTCCCCATCATGAAAGCCAAGGATCAAATCAGACATTCGTTTTTGGCTAAGGAAACGTATACATACGAGCATTCATTATTATTGGAGTTATTATAACTTTATAACAAGAAAAAGTTATGAATTAAATATGAGTTTCCTACGATTTTTCATGAATGAGTAAATATATCAAACTTTTTTTTAGCTATTCTTTTGGTTTCTGGAAATGCATTACTTTTTACTGACAATTGTAACATATTTTATATGCGTCTGGAAAGAGAGAAAAAAAACTTTCAAAGGCAAAGTTTTCTTGGCACAGATCCCTGTTTTAAAGTATAGAGTGTGAAGGTTTGAAATAACAGCTCACTGAATAAATAAATACTTCACTATTCTTTTTTAATCTAAACTGTTTTTAGAGTTTTTCTTTTTTTTCTACAATCCAAATACTAAAAAATATGATTTTTTTTACAAAAAAGACTGAGAAGTTATGTATAAAGTTCGTTTTTAGTTATTGATTATCTGCGTTTAGTCAGGAATTCTTATATTTTACTTTATTCATTGGAAATATTTACATGTATATAAAAAATGAGGGTTGCAATAAAATAAAAATCAAAGTTATTGAGCCTCTACAAAAACTTATACGGATGATTATTATAAACATATACGTCTACAACGCGTATGATATAATTCAATCACTATTTGAATCTGTTAGAAAGATAGCTAAAATCTGCTTCCTATACTACAATATTATAAAGGTAAACAAGGTTCAACAAGTATTGTTACTGGCATCTAGTTTTTCACTCAAATATAAATTGGTTTGTCATGGATAAAATGTCATAATAAGATATGTTCATTTCATTTAAAAATATTAAAATTGTCCATAAATATTTTAAAGATACTTAGGAATATAACTAAATATTTTTTTGGGAAATCGTATATTATGTTACTATTTTCATCAAATTGACTCATAAGAGAAACAATATATGTTTTCTTGCCAGAAAGTTATTATTTAGGAACACCAAAATTAGCAAGTAGCAAATAATTATTTTTTAAATTATTTGACAATAATATTTTTTTTTTTGCCAAAATAATTTTTCTTCTTTATTGCTTGCATGTATAGCAAAAAATAAGGTTGGCTCACAAAGAAAGAGATTGGAGAAACAAAGTAATCTATAAAGAGTTACTGTTTGTTATGGACAAATATTGTATACATATGAAAAAAATGCATTATAAATAATAAGTCAATAATTAGACATTTAACAGCAATTAAAACATATTTTATCAAGCATACAATTGACCGATAATGTACTTTGTATATTTTCACCTTGGTCCAAACCAAATGGACATCATTCTTTTAGCATATTTTTATTTATTCAACAGTCCATAAAAAATATACAAGCACAAATAAGTAATGTAAACAAACCGATGTTAATGTGTAAAAAAAATAATAACATTTTAGTTTAAAATGTATTTATTAAAAAAGTTCATTTATTTTATTAATGCAATTTCGAACCCTAAGAGTGGCTCTTCTTCTCTGACTTGTCATCTATTTTAAAAGTTTCTTCGTTGATAATTCAAAATATGAAATTATTAATGTTTCTTAAGTTAGTTAAAAGGTCTATATACATATTTGGTATAAAAAGAAACTCCTTAAGTGTTTAACAAACCAAGTGATACCAAATGAAGTACCGTTGAAATTAATCCAATTAGGCACCTAAATTAACAAATATAACAGTGTGACTAAAATATGTATTATATAGGAGCATAAAAAATGTAATCACAGAATAAGTTAATTTGAATTGTAAAAATCAAAGGGAGTGTGATAGCCATGTGCGTCAAGGCATGTTCAACTCTCAATGTTGGGGGCGCAGATTCGAATCCCAAGAAGGGATGGTCATTTTTGGTCTACCTCATTGATAAGATCCTAGGTGCGATAGACTAATTTTAATGCTTGTATGCTTATTTAATCCAGTCGGATACTGCAATTCGATCGAACCATATAGAGACAAAAAAATGAGAAGGGAGTGCGATAGCTGTGAACGTAATTTTAAACTAGAATGTTTATTTATGTTTTTATAATACATTTGCAGTAGTTTTATATAAATATCTCATTACCTCCGCCGAAGGAGGTATTGTTTTCACTGGTGTTGGTTTGTTAGTTTGTTGTTTGTTTGTCAGCAGGATACTCAAAAAGTACAGAACGGATTCGGATGAAACTTCGTGGAGTTATTGAAATGCCAAAAGGAACAAGTGATTAAATTTTGGCATCTCTAAGTGCTTTTTAAGATGCAAAATGAACTAATACTAATAAATATTTCAAGTTAGCCTACTCTGCCAATAGATGTCGCTGTGCTGTGAAATCGGGTGCCGGAGCGTCTTCTTCTCGGAATTTCCGTCGAGGGGAACCCTCCCCCGTCCCTCTACGCCGCCCCAGTCGTGAAAAATCCGCCTCGGAAGGCTCATAAGGACCCCGTGACGGCGGAGGTTTGCACTCTCTGAGTGTATATATGCCTCTATTTTTATTTACTTATATTATAAACAAACTAGTTCAAAAATATTTTTTTGCTGATTTGGTTTGATGTAATTGCTTCTGTTTTGAGCATTATAGGGTTAAAATTAGTTTATAAAACCTTAGATCTTTTCCATGAGATTGACCATAGTTGACATTCCCCTCTAGGACCTGCGCCCTCAAGAGTAAGTTTCGAGCACGCCTCCACTAAGCTATCCAGCTCCGTAGTAATAATATTTTGTTATGAAATGCTAGCTAAGCAGATTTTATAGAGTGTCTTATAAGAATAAACAAAGACTAAACCCTACACACAGAAAGAGATAAAACTTTTATTTTTGTATGAGTAAATATTGTGTTTCACTTTTAATACTTTTTGTTTATAATATTTATTATCCTTGAGGGTCCCCCATATGAAAAAACGGCTTTCGTATTATAGACAAAGAGGGAAGGAAGTTATAACATACATACATATGACATGTCAGCTCGAAAAATATAATAAAGCCGAAAAAGTAAAATTTATGATTAAATCCAACTCAAGATAACGACCCAACTTTACGTAACGTAAAGGCTCTAACTTATGGAGCAAAGTCTGAGTCCAGACCACTGATCAATATAATAACTGGAATAACTAACCAGAAAATAATAAATCAGTCCAATTAAGAGGTTGTTTCAATACATTTTGGGACCTAAAATGGCTGCCTCACACAGTGAACAATTCAGTAAATGAATACTGCATTTAATGCGCCGTGTATCTGCCCCCATGTTATATTATTCTTTAATAAAAGACAACGTCACCTTTTGTCATTTTCTCTTTTTATTCATTAAAACATCGACTCTTTAAGAGATAATAATAGTTCCTTCCTTCCTCATCTTTCTTTCTTCAGCTGCCTACTCGGACATTGATCTTCCCTTTATTTTTTTAATCTATTGGGCATCCATTAATTATATAAGTCAATGGTCAAGACCCATTTGCCCCCTATACGGACCCATACATATAACATATACAAAATAAAATATGTTTTAATATTTTAATATGTATGGTACGATTGAGATGCAACTGTCAGTATATAACTCATTCAACCTAGAATAATGGGAGGCCTCGACCCTTTTGTCCTCAATATTGAGACTTGAACACGTTTACCACTGAGCTATCGACTTCTTATAACCATTTATAAAAACACAAATGCAGCCAATAAAATTAGTTACTTATTTAAAGCATAAAGTTTTCTACATGTTTTATTTTGTTGTTGATGTTTAACTCCTCCAAAAGTGGAGAGTAAATAATTTTGAAAAATTGCACTGGTTTCCTGTTTGTTTCGCTGGATATATCTTAGTCATTCTCAAATACAACTGATTTATAACTGAAAGGTCACATGACGGGGGAAACAAACCCCAAAGTAGGCTTTAGCTCATACTCTGGAACTACTTTCAAAGCAACTGCTCATACTTTTCACCACCACTAATAATATAATAAAAATAATAATATTATTTAATACTTTATACAGAGAATGGAAAAACAATAATAAAAAGTTTTTTGAAAGCCACATTTTTTTTCTTCTCCTTTGTTTATTCCATATATTAAAATAAATAAATAAATAGAGCAACTTTAACTTGTTTGTGTTGTGTGAACAACTATAGATATAAGTTTTGCTCAGAGTCCTATAAGTAAAGTCTAATATAAAGAACATATCATTGTAAATGTATGACAAGGGAGGCGAAAAAAAAACTTAGTATGCTATTGTCATCGACCATATTTTGATCCAAGACACTCAAATTTCGACACACATTTTTAAGCATGAAGTAATTTTTTTCTCTCAGTCTCAATAAAGTTTAACAAAATGTTTCATTCAAATACATGCAAAATGTCATAGCACGTTTTTTGATAAAAACTATTGGCAAATATTATTATATTTTTTTTGTTATGATTGTTTTTTGAAACATTCAAACATAATTTCACATGATTGAATTTTAATTTAGGCTATAATTAAGTAATATTCAATAAAAAATCATTAGTTTTTTTAGTTTATATTCCTTGTATGATATTATGTGTCTTCAGGAAAATTACCTTTTTTGAATAGTTACAGGAACCTTTGAGTTTTTTTTATTTAAAAACATTCCACAATACGCGTCAAACTACAAAAATACATTATCAAACTGTTTGGAGACATCAAAACATTTCCTTTTGGAGTGTACACAGATAGGGGGTTTTAAACTATCTTCAATATACTTTTAACGAGTTTTTAGGATTACAATTGCAGCGTACAAGCTTTGTTTTCTTTTATACCGGTCTGCATCAGGGAGAAGTTAATTTTATCATGGCAAAGACCCAGTTCTTTAATACACATTGCGAACAGAAAGAATCCCCATACCCCAAATTTTAAAGAAATAGTCGATAGAACAATAAAAAAACTATTGACATAATTGCTGTCCTCTGTATATTGTATCTTTACTTAATGGTTTTTTATTAATACAAATTTATTTCTTCGCAATATCTTAAGAGACCCCCCCCCCCCCCCAACAAATCTCCCCCTACAGTTTATAATGTTAATGTTTTAGTTAAAATTTAATTATAAAGTTTGATTTTTTGAAAGTTTGTTGGTAATGTCTTGTCGTAGATATAAATGAAAATAAAATTGTTGTAATGGTGTACAAAAAAATACATTACCAAATTTACATCAAGTATTGAGTAAAAATACAATAATTAAATTATATATATTTATTTATAGGCTAGATATGAATGTGATCCTTCAAAAACGAGAATATATATATATATATATTATATTTATATCATATATTATCCTCTTAGAATTTAATATATTATGCTGAAGTTACACTTAAAAATATATATTATGCTGCTATAAAATTCGTCGACAGTTTATCATAAATTATGAAGACAGAAAAATGATGATAAATGTTTTATCTTCTTTAACAAACAATATTCATATTTCTATTTACCCTATGGTATTTAACTCTCAGTACATACTCAAAAGTCTTGTCCCAGAAAACAAACATCATCATGAATTCCCAAACACTTCATACATACTTAAAAGACATCACAGAGCTTCTCATAAAGTCTTATAACCAAGATAGAATATCTTAACGAAAGCGATTTGTAAAATAAGATTTTTCTGAGTTTATTTTTTTCCTTCTACACATTTTTTTCATCAACTTTTCCTTCATTATTCTAGAGCACATTACAATATATTACATATAGGTAGTGCCTAGATGGATCTGCTGAGGGTGCAAATTTAGAGAAGAAAAAGTTTCTACATCCTTTGAAAGGCCTCTTCTTATATTTTATTTGAGGACGTGGAAATTCAAATAGGGTATAAGAGTCTTTATAATCCTTTTAGATACGCTACTCCAAAGATTTTATATATACATACGTACATATTCTCAGGCAAGTTCATCTTTCGCATAGAACCATTTCATTCCATTTATAATCGTGTATGAATGAAGAAGTAAGAGTGAAAGAGGGTGAAGAAGAAGTTGATGGTCCCTCTTGGGACGAGGTGATGTAACAAATAAATTACTTCTTTTTTATATTCTCTCCTCTCTTTTTCATCTGTTAATCATCTAGTCTAGCCCAATGCCTTTAAGTTATTTAACTTCAATAAATACTTGATGATGAAGAACGGAACGGTGAAGTGAAGAAGGAATCCTCAAGGGAGGAATTTAATTTCCACATAACAAGAATAGCCTCCCAACGTATTCCTATCATATTGTATATATACTAATACGATATATATACACTTTTTCAATGATCATATGAATAAACATTCTAGGTTTTTTCCGTATGTAATAGGTTATTTTATTTGTAATCTACTGGGGCTACACCTAGCGGCCTAACTTGTATACTACCCATTACTCCTAATAAGTTGAATTATTATTATGTATTCAAACATACTCTTATCATTATTTTATATATCATGATACAACCCACGATATGATAGGCCTTAAGAATCAAAATATATGTTTTGAGCACTTTTTATGCTGATTTTAAAAATAATATTTAATTAAACCTTGTGTATTGTACATATTTTTGTTATTCATCCAGTGTTATTGGTCTCATTTTTATGATTACAAATTAACACAATTAACCAATATTATGCTCAAAATCAGTATTGTATAATATATCATCATATATTTTTGGTTAATATTTGCATTTTAACCGTCTTAAATGACATCTACTACTCATTTTTCTTTTGATAACAAAAAAAACAGGATCTCACAGACATGAACTCCATTGTAGGGTTAAAAAAAGACCTTAAAGTTCCGTAATATTAAACTAATAAATATTATTTTAATTTTTGAAGTCGAATTAGGAAACAAATATTATAAAAACTAAACTAGTTCATTTTCATTTCTTCCCCAGCGATTTAGAATATTCTACATGCATTTAGAGTTTATGACATTATCGGTCATATAAAATATAATATAATTATATTTATTTTTATGATGTACTAATCTTTTAAAAATTCAGATTGAATTATGTCCCAAACAATACCATCAATTCATTCGGTCCCAAACCAAAAATTTCATCTTAATAAGAATGGTGAATTATAAAGCTATTGGCAATTTGAAAATTGCTAAATAAATCGGTTATTTGTTAGATAAATAAGATTGGGTAAAAGAAAACTCACTGTCTATTGCTTTTGAAGTCATGTGAAAGTTATATCTTAAATATATGTTAAATTAATTCAGAGTTTAATTACTTGTTTTATTATATTGTTCTCTATGTAATGTTCAATCTTTCAGGACACCCATTTTTTTATAAAGTACGATTTCGTCTAAGCATATCCCAAAAAGGTATCTTCAAAAAAGTTTTGCAAACAATTTGTGAGGTATTTCTAAGGAAAACTAATTTTCAAGGCTTCAGTCGAAGTAAGGACGATTAAACACTGCAGTTGGATTCCTTTCATCAAAAGTTGGGCTTCATAGAAAAATAAACATATTTTGCTCATGACATGCGATTCCTATGAAAACCCTGTCACAACAACCATAATATGATTGATAAATCAAGTTTAAAATAGTTTTTCCAATGAATTATGAAATGAAAAGAGTTGCATGAATCTTATATGCGTACAGTGTATTGTCATTATAAAAGAAAATGAGAGAGACACAAATCAAATCTAGAACGAGTAAGTTTTCTCAATACTTTCATTGATATTTAAAAAGATTTAATATTTTCCTATTCTACATATGAATCCCTTTGAAAGTAATATAAATTATTCTTGTAGGAAAAAGAATACTTTTCCCTCTTAATAATCAAAGTTGCTAGTAGATAAAGTACGAGGCACTTTATAAGGTATTATGACAAAAGTCTCTAATGGGCCAGTAAGCCTATCGTAAAATGTATTTCTTGACATTATATACCGATGCCAAAAAAGAAAGAAATACATTTTTTCTTCAATTACTTAGTTGTTGTTTTTATATGATATAGGATTTAAGATTTGTTTGTAAATCATGAAAAAAATCCTTAGAGCTACTTAATTTAAATTATTCATAAGTATTTGCACATTTAGTTTATAAAGCAATGCATATACTTTTGGACTTTGATTAAAATCGGAAAATTAACTACAAAGTTCACAAATTATTTTTTGATGGTATACTAAAATTATTTTAATATGTTTTAACAACAATATGAAGATCTTAACTGAATATAAACTGATCAATAACTCGTTTGTCGACGTTGAATATTCAGAAGCGATCACGATTGCTGCTCCTAGTGAGTAATCAACATTCGACATAATAATCTTGTCATGATCATTATCAAAATGATGGAAATGGTCAGGAGACTTTTTGGTTCCGTTTTGACAAAACTCAATTAAATCTATAATTGCTATCAAATCTATAATTTAAGGAAGGAGCTTTAAAGGTTTGCCTGTCACTGTCCCAATATCGATGTGTCAGTGCAAGGACCAAAAAAAATAGACTGGCGCAACCTATAGACTTGCCGACATTCTAAGATGTTTATTGGAGAGCCAATTTTGAGAATACAATTTAGAAACTCAAAAGACACCAAATTATGAATATTGTGGCCATTGTCAGCGGTCATATTGGCTTAACAGTCACTTATTCAAGATAGCAAAATCACAAAGTTCACTTGTCGTTGAAGGGGGAGGTAGAAACAATTTTTAAATTTTTTATTGCATTGGACAAATGTAAAATCATAATTGAAAAAAGCATTAAAAATTGCTGATTATTATTTTTTAATCAAAAATGTAAGTTGAATTTATTGTAAATACATCTATATTTTTTTATTGCTTAAATAAACTTCATTTTGTCCTTAAATTCCTTACTCTTCAAACTCATCCATAGAAAAGTAGTTCAATATATATATATATAACTATTTGTTTTGAATATGAAGAGTAAAAAACAAATATATAAACGATTTTTAATGGTTTTTCTTCAGGAACAACCACCGACTAAAAAATATTATTATTAAGCCAAAATCAACATTCAAGACTCCAAATTTAACGCGCCATTGCCAAAAAAATAATAAAATACCTTTTTTCCGCATAAATAAACACATGGTCTCCATGTCATTCACAGATAATTTGTTCCACTCTAACTTGGCAATTTTAAGAAATCCTTAAAAAACGTTTTGGCGAATAAAATAAGGATGGTGATAATGAATAATCCAAGCTGGTTCCATCTATACCCAAAAACTCCCTAAACCCTCTAAGTGATTCTCTGAAGATTTTGTACATTTTTAATGAGTCGTTTTGTGAAAGTCAGGGAAATTATTACCCTAATTTACATATAAATATATATATTAATTTATTAATAGTATGTATTATAAAAGGTATTATATAAAATATGACTGAAACAATGCAGAAGTATAATTCATTTTGTCTTTTCCATAAAAATATATGTCAAACAACGCTTCCCTATATAATTTGATTGTAAAGTAATAATATTATGTACGTTTCTATAAATATTACATAACAGCCTCGGCTGTATCAACAATTAAACATTTTGTTCATATCAATCAACTATGTAGATCAATGCCTGCCTTCATTCAAATAAATATCAATCAATTGTCATGACATGAACCATTGATTAAATCAAACAAGCCTTGGCTTCACTTCTCTTCGAAAATGTCAAAATAAACTTGTGTCACTCATGGATAACGAGAAGGGTATACTTTGAGTAAGAGTTTTTCCTCCTCAAAACATACAAGTAAAAATCCATTATTCTATGATAAACCCATTGTCCATGATGATTTCGTGAGGGGAATTTATAAATGAGGGAGTTATTTTATATCCACACAGGAATAAAATCCATTGTTCTCATATCATATATATTTTTATCTTGTATTACATAACATGTTATGAAATCCTTATAGTTCTTATCATTTTTTGGTAAATAATACACCATTGTATTATTAATAACATTTCTTTAACTTTTCAAAAGAGTTAATACTATAGGCAATACCAATGCATTGAGTATATTCATTTTGACAAATCACTTAAAGATATAAATTTAAAAGAAATAGGATCATATAACAATCGTACTTGTAACTAGGGATGAAACCCAAAAGTTTTTATATGAGACCATTATTCAAAATTTAGAAATATATCAGGTCTTAAAAGTAATCTTGAGAAAAAAAAAATATCCAATCTAAATGATTTGCAATTGTAAAGACCTTTTTAATTCAAAATACTTTGGACATATATTTATATATATATATAATTATCTTAAAGAAAGGACAACATACTTTCAAAATGAAGGGCTGATCATTGAAAAACTTAAGAAATGGATTTAACAAATATAATTGTCTTATTATATGCAAAATACTTTAAAGTTATACCTTTCAGTTAAACTTGCAAAACAAAAATCAGCAAAATGAGAGTGACTTTTCTAAAGGGGCCAAATAAACTAACACATGGAAAACGGCTAATATGTTTAAAAGAGTGGGGTGACCTGGTTTAACTATATAAAAAGGTTTGAAGGACTATACTTTTCTTGGATGATTGAAGCATGTATATATGGAGATATAAAGTATTAAACTTTTTATTATATTATATTAATCAGATACTTTTGTCCCACATAATCTATGTTTTAATTTTGAATAAGCATGATCAGGGGTACAAGTAGAGATAAAATGAGTATAACTTTTAAATATACCTATTTTTCATAAAAACATTTATTAACATGCTGCTATATTTTTACCCTATAAGGTGCGATAGCATTGCATCCGATAGGATATAAATAAGCATTATAGCATTTTAATTAGTTTATCGAACCTAGGATCTTATCAATGAGGTAGACCAAAAATGACCATCCCTCTCGGATTCGAACCTGTCCCCACTGTGAGAGTTGAAAACGCCTTAACACACACGACTACGCACTCCCTATATTTTTGAGTCGTTTAATAGGTTGTTTTATAATTAAAATAAGAAAAATATATATAATGAATATTATATTTCTATATTCAAGATTTAGCCAGATAGTGCATTAATAATAAATATTATTATAAACACTAAATATACCTGGTAAATGATTTTAGTGCATGAAATATGAAGTCTTTGGCTTCATTGGTTATTTCGACATATTTCATTTGATAGAAGTACACAAATATGATTATACATATTTTGATTTAGCTTTCAAAAATATTGTATACAAGAAGAATATATTGCCATATTTATTGAGGCAAGTGTTATGTTTCATTTCTAATATTTTTAAGCATTTTCAAGCCGCTTTTCTATACAGAATGAGGAAAATGAGCATTCTAAATTAACAATAAAGATGCATGTATGGACCAACAAATATGCACAAGTACAACCCAAAAACTTATTTTGTTGATGCATTATGACCTAGATGTAGGGAGGGATTTACTATAGTTTCATTTGACAGTATTTTTTATATTTGTTGGGTTGTAGGAAAATGCATTGGTAAGTATGGGATTTTTTTTTGTTTTCCTTATCGCAAAAATAGTTTAATAAAGTAACTTTTACATGACTTTATGCACGCATGTTGGAAGAAAGAAAAACCCATAAGTTCTACTGCACTCATGTATTGAAGGGAGAAAATGCTGTAAAATATGTTGATACATATAGTTATTTGGACTGTAGTTGGATGACTGTAAGCAAATTATTGTATTGAAAAAAGTAAGTATAAATAAACCATTTAAAAACGTGTGAAACAAAATAAAAAATATTTTAGGCGGATATAAGTCCTATGGTTTAATTTTTAATGATAGACCAAAGGATCAGAACGTGATATGGGTTCTCGTCAGGTAAAAACCTCAAGTGTTCTCTTCGATATTCATTATTCTTATTACGGGATTAATGATTCAACAACGCTGGCGTGAACTCTGTTCAGAATCAAGCTAATATTGGTTAGCTAACTTACATTTCATAATATCAGCATAGCCCCTGGTAATTGCATTTACTCTGTCAATAAAAAGTGTATACTCAACTTAGTCGTACATAGTTTTTATACCATTATGTTGAACTATATACAATAATTACACTATGAGGATCTAAATTTAAAAAAAGCTATAAAATATCGTAAACAAATTATTTTATAAGTAGATATGATTAAGTTATGGAAATAAATATTATGAGCAAATAATACATTTTATTACTTTTTATATAAAGTATAAGTAAATATTAAAAAATTACATTTTGTTTTTTATTTTACCTCTTGATTCATGTATTAAAAAAATAAATCAATGAATATAACTATATAAAAAATTGGTAATTATTTCGATTTTAAGAAATAATAAAGTATTTTAGAGTTCATGGAAAGTGACAAGTCCACTTTTGATATGTCCTACTGAGTGCCTTAGAGTAGTAGAGTCTGGACGTGATGATGATGAGTCATAACAAAAGCTGACAAATCCCATAAAAAAAAAAAATTTCATATCATAAATAATAGGTTTGGATTGAATAGCAATTAATGTTATTCTTATAAATCAAAGGGAGTATATTTAATGTAAAAAGATGGCAATTGAGTTGAATTTGCTATAAATTGCATATTTTTATGATTTTGCTATTATTTTGAGCAGAAATAGGATTTATATGTTGAATAACATATTATTGCATGTCTGATACTATTCATAATGTGGCAGCCCTTCATCAATCACGAAACCTTTTTTGTTTTTATATCTTTTGGATCAATTAGCAAAATAGGTTTTCGTAATACTCTACCCAGAATAAAAGCAAGAAACAATCGTTCCCGAGTCCAAGAAGCATCCTACATACTGTCATCAGAGAAACCTTGTGTCTACAGGCAATTGATTCTGAATAAAATCCTTTTTCAGGATGACAGAAGTGAAGTCAATGAAACTGAGCCTTTTCTGATGCCGCGGAAACATCTTGACACTCATCTATTTGCACTTTCCAGAGTCCATAGTGTCCAAAAACAGCACTATAATGAAGAGTTGATATTCATTGAGTTTCAAATACCGCAATTTATAATTAAATATTGCGGTGATAATGTCATTGGGATTCTGAAGGCATGTTTCAATAGAGTAAAGTTCGGTATTCCTTGAAATTGATACCCTTGCTGAGATGAAAACTTCTCGGAGTAGATGTCCAGCCTTCAGCATATGGAATAAAGTCGCCTCATTTCACTTTTAAAGCTGATCCGCATAGTGACGAAAATGTTTGTGCGGTGTAAGAGAGGATTGCTTGTAGACACAAGGTTTCTCTGATGACAGTATGTAGGATGCTTCTTGGACTCCGGAACGATTGTTTCTTGCTTTTATTCTGGGTAGAGTATTACGAGAAACCTATTTTGCTAATTGATCCATGAGATATAAAAACAAAAAAGGTTTCGTGATTGATGAAGGGCTGCCCCACATTATGAATAGTATCAGACATGCAATAATATTGTTATTCAACATATAATCCTATTTCTGCTCAAAATAGTAGCAAACTCATAAAAATAATGCAATTCATAGCAAATTCAACTCAATTACCATCTTTTTACATTAAAATATATCCCCCTTGATTTATAAGAATAACATTAAATTTGCTATTCAATCCAAACACCTATTTATTTATGATATGAAATTTTGTTTGTTATGGGATTTTGTCAGCTTTTGTTATGACTCATCAGCATCACGTCCAGACTCTACTACTCTAAGGCACTGGTCCTACTAAGAGGATACAAGGTGAGAGTTCATTTTAAAGTGACCTGTCAACTTTGACTTTGACCAGTCTTACTGAAAAATACAAGGTGTTATGGACAAACTTTAACTTTAATATATCCCATATTCACCGAAAAAAATAGTAGTTTTTTTCGTTTTCATATGATCAAAGTAGTTTTTACAGTCGTTCAAGATAATGATAAAACCTGTGCAAATAACGGGATTTTTTAAATCTTTTTTTCATTTTCGTTATGAAGGTAGTATTATTATTAAATAAAATGTAGTTTATTTGCTTTAAAAAATGCAAAATAAAGTTCATTGTGAGGGGGAACTTTGATCCATTTTATTGCAAACGATGCTGGGTTGGATGGATTTATTTTAATTCCGTTAAATTAATTATTCCCCTGTATGCAATAGCAGTTATATTGTCGTCATATGAACATTTTATTGTCATTCCGGATAAATAAAGTATTAAAAAACTCACTTTACAATTCCTTCATTAATTCATTTTAGGTAGACATGAAGGCAGAGGACTATAATTAGATAATGGTAGGAGACAAATAAATAATAAAAAGAGAATTCTACCCTTCGTCCATTTGAACTCATAAACAAAATTAACTCTACGTGTTTCATTTCTCACAGGGTTTTCATTAAATTAGGTAGATTTCGCTTGTGAATTATATCTCACGTAGGAAACTGATATGACGATGGTACAACAACAGCTAACACTTCCTTTCTTCGTCTTCTCCTCCTTGGAGTCCATTATCATAATGGGAGGTCCATCATCATTAAGAAAACAACAATAATAACAACAACAACAACAAATTCAACTCGGCCCATCTCCATTTTACTTTTTCTCACTTTAATACGAGGTGCAGCGCAAAAGTAGAATAATTTATAGGAGCAATCATCTTACTTACAAAAAGGCACT